>CAJNOJ010000029.1:422778-629800 GCA_905250025.1 Adineta ricciae
TTTCTCTCTTTTACAAATACATGCACAATCGAGTTTTTTTTTCGGTCAAGTCAAACAGAAAGAATAAATGATTGCCTGAGCCGAAAATAACTAGATGCACATATGTACATGTAAGAGCTTTACTCTTCTCCTTTTGCGTTCGTTCGATCTCTTCACTTATTATTTTTTTGACCATCACTGTTTTACAACACAATATAAACATCCTCGAGATAGTAAAAAAGAGGAAGAAAGAAGAAAAACATTTGATCGAGTAGTTTAACACATAATAAATGTTAACATGAAGTAGATGAATGTTACGAATCGCAGCTGAATATAAAGTTCGATATTTGGTCAACTAACGGTAAAAAAACACAGGCAAAAAACGAAAAGAAAGGTCTATGATTAAGTTAATAATGTAGACGCAAAACACTTCACGTCTGGTCTATGTTCTTCTTTTTCTTTCTTAATTTTTTTTTACTTCTCCTATTCGCATTCTCGACGTCGACGCCAGCGAGCTTCTCTTTGCTTTCAAAGTGTTTCGAACGAACATCGATGTAAAGAAACGAGATCGTAACATCGACAATGCAATACATATGCGCGCGCGCGCACATATTTCATTACCTGTACGCGTGAGACTGATTCTTACTCTTTCTATCTCTTCTTTTATATCTTGTTCTGTACAATGAAATGTCTCTGTTTTTCTTCAAACTAAAACAAAAAGAATTCCTAGATCAATAAGAAAAATAAGCGAAAATAAATGTAAATACTACGATGATATATGTATACATGAATGTCGACGAACTTAAAAGAAAGAATTGAACTATAATGAAAGAAGAAGACGAAAAAATTCTTCAAATAAAGAACGTCCAATCGAATCCGAACAATACCTGAATGAAAGCGACATCATTTTTTCCTTTTTACCTCTTTTTCCATCGAGAAAATCTTTTCTTCCTATTATTAACTAGATATAAGATTTAACTACACTGGATTTGCTTCAATTTAACAGATGTCACTCAAATCAAAATCTTCTGTGCGATTGAGCAAACAATTTCTAGTACAGACGTACACGTCTGCTTGATTTCTTCACCCCTCTTTCTCTCTTTTGATCGTCTACATATGCGTCAAAGAAGAAGAATAGGAAAAGACATTCATCATGACCACCTCTCTGCTTTGGAGGTCACTTCTCCTTTATTCTAATTCCATTAATGAAAAGTACAAGTCTATTGTGTGCCACTAAGATTTCTTGTTACTCTCCGGCGATAAAATTTGACTATCGAAATAATGGTTTAGATCCATGTTGCATTCACTTTCATAATCTTGATTCGGAAAATGATCGGTACAAGAGTCATCGCGCCGTATATCCCATGTAACTAAAATGAAAAGCATCGAAAAACGAAAAGCAACAGCAAGAGAAATATCTACCACAATGAATCGAACCGCCAAATTCCAATAGAGTTCGAAATGGACACGTAATGACATCGAAACCCAGATCGTCATGTAGCAAATGGTAGAGCGGTAATTCACATTCTTCCATTACAATACAGCGATCATTAAGAGATAAGAAATTCGTATTGAAGCTAGATGAACAGAGTGATAGGGGCGCAACCGCAGTTGTGCAACCTAGGGGTGCCCATATCGGACGCCAATCGTTATCCGTGAAGATTTTCGTTTCGCTAGCTAACGGCGGAAATTTTTGGTTGAGAAGAACTAGACCCTCAGAACCAGATGTCGGCGGTCTCAATGGCATCAGTCCGTAGTCCAAATGAGAACTGTCATCGCTTGGAAAATGGATCATATGAAAACGAAGATGAGGGAAGACTCGACGAAGCCAATGTAGACCTTGGTTATTTGCAGAAGCAGATTTTTTGTAGAAGACATCTTTTCCCATACGTATCATATCGGCTGCATCAAAGGCAATTTCATTTTCATTCAGATTTGTCTTGTATCCACTATCAGCATAGTTCGATTTATTGACTTCCTTTTGAGTTGCGTATTCCCGATAATCGGTATCATTGAACATGAGTTCTGGTGAACAAGTTGGTTTCGGTGGTTGTAACCATTTCATGCGTGAATCACGATTCCATAGCGAATATAGAAGGGGTTTGTAATATTCCGTTTCAAAATAACGTGTGTGAGTGCAAACTGGTGCTTCCAAAACGGTGTCACCCATAGTGATCAGTACATCTCGTGGACACGAAAGTCCATATTGATATTGTGATTTGAAATGAGGTGTCGAGATGTGATAATTAAACCGTAGCTTCTCGTCTGAGAATTGATCTGGCCGATAGACCTCGATTTTACCTTTCTTTACATCAAGTCCGTCAGGCGATGCTACTGACTTATCGGTAATGACTGTTCGTTTTCGCTTAAGGCTTTGTTCGATATCTTCATTGAAGATTTCATCAACGGAGTTACAAACTCGAACTGTTTCTGCTCGAAGTAAATCAGCAAGATTGTCCAGCTGTTGTTGGGCTTGTTCAATGCGATGACGCGGTCGTGGGCCAATGACTGAATTGATATATCGTCGGATATTCGAACGTGGCGTATGCCATGAATACGTTGGCGTTTCATCAGGATAGCACATGCCTTGAGCAGTACCGATACAAATAGTTTCTAATTGCCCCCATTCGGTCCACGAATTTACTATAGATGAAGAACTCATTTGCTCTTGCTATTGACTAAATGTTTTAGTACAGATCAGTTGTGTGTTATATCAAAATAATACGCTTGACTAGATGTATGTATTCATTTACTGCACAGTGATGGATAAGAAAAGTAAAAGTACAAAACGACTGATTTTGATTGGTACTGGATACTCCAATATTCGATCAGTAGAAGCATCTTTTTTTTACTTTATTACTTTAGTCGCAGCGTCAAAAGTAGAGAACAGTGCAACATTCATACATTGTTCTTTGTTTATGGCGTATACATATTAAATATCGAAAAAAGAATATATTTCGCGTATGGACACGAACGCACATAGAATTATAAATTCTCTACATCGTCATTCATTGTTTACTTGCATTTCATACCGAGTTCTATTTCTATTAATGTGCACTTATTCTACCCACTCTCTATAAATATTTTCATGTTTCACTCAAATATCTTTAACATTTGATACGATGTACTGACATTCTATATGTATTTATCGATCATATTCTCTTGTTTGAGAGATGTGTCATTATTAGAATCTTTTCTAAATCTAAAACTTGTTGGCTACGCTCGACTAAACGATATAGGCATGCGTTGATAACTTGAAGTTCAACTTACTGTTCGATAGATGAACGATCACGAAACAGAATCATTGCTTGATGTTTCTGTCGTTCTAAGAATACTATCTATAATAAGAGCCATCAAGTTTCATAGTGCCTGTTATGTGTATGCATATATATTTGCAAATTTCGTGTGAAATATTGCACTATAACCAGAAGCAGGATTAATAGAACATCACATATGCTGAATTAGAGCAATTATGTAAAAGTAAAACAAAAATTTAAATCGGTCCGAATTTTTCTTTACTATTCATTGTCGGATCCCATCCTGTGTTTTGTAAATTTTTTCTGCCATAATCTGCTAAACCTTTCATATCTTCGTTAGATAATGCAAAGTCGAATACGTCCATGTTTTCTTTCAGTCTTTCGACGCCAGATGTTGTCTTCGGAATGGTAATAAAACCGTTTTGTATCGACCAACGAATAAGTATTTGTGCAGGCGTTTTGCCATACTTTCCACTCAATTTAATCAAATACGGATCGTTGAGAAAATGTCCCTTTCCCAATGGTGAATAGCCCATGATGGCAATATTATTCGTTCGACAGTAATCTACAATATCTTCATTAGGCCACCATGGGTGCAGTTCGATTTGATTAACTGCGGGAACAAAGCCAGCCTGCTTCAACCATTCTAAGTGTTGTACACCAAAATTGGATACTCCGATCGAACGAATCTTTCCTTCCTTTTGTAATGCTACCATTTCTCTGTAGACTTCAAGTACGTGACCGCCTTGTGGCGCATGAATGAGATAAAGATCGATATAATCAGTCACTAGTTGCTGTAATGAGTTTTGAAACGATCGACGAAGACCTTGGCGGCCATCGTTTGTTCGAAAAAGCTTTGTGCTAATGAATACTTGTTCGCGATCGAAATTTTTCTTCAGAGCATCACCGACTTGGGATTCATTTTGGTATAACTCAGCGGTATCAATCAACGGATAGCCTAAACGAAGAGCATCAGCAATGATCTGCGTTGTTTTCGATGATGCCGCTGCTTGATATAAACCTAAACCAAATATAGGCATGAGGTGCCCATCGTTTAACTTGATGCGAGATGTTAATCTCAAAGACATGATCTTTCTGAAAAAAAACAGAAGAGACATTTGCATGAACCAGTCGTGTGTTATAAGCATTCGGAATCGTTAGTACTAGATGGCAGCGCATGAAAACATTCTGTTATGAGCTTATAAATTTATTTAAATCAAAATTATCTCAATGACAAAATAGATCACAGATTCGACGGAATGTATTGATTGGTTTGAGAGAGTAATGATGACTTCTTCTAAAAACAAAAGTATAAAACATAATCAAACATATTCGTTGCCAATTAAACTTAAATACATACGAGCCACGTACCCAAACCAGCTTTCTCAAATGCGTTGTTAACCTGCAAAATGTACAACTTTCACATAACGCACTAATAATAAAATGCGGTCAAGACTACCTCAAGTTTAGCCATCTGGTAATCTCTTGCTAACTGTTTTGCATCAGAATACGATGTTATGATCGTCTCAGGTTGAATTTTCTTCATTAGATTTTTCCATTGTTCAAACAGAGCAGCCTTAGATATCGTTGATGATTCTTCTAAAATAGAGTCGTACATATATTAACAACAATATTAGAATGAGACATTACGCGGCATCGTCAGTCTAGTAGAATTGTCGATAATTTCATAGTTCCGATCGATACAGCTCCAAAGAAATGAATGACTAGGTGCACGATTCGTATTTCGAGTTTCAGAATTATTCATACTGGAGATCAATGGTCGATGTAGTCCATATGGCATTGGCATATGATCAATTTTCTACAAAGAATCATTCCATCGATCGCCTACGCTCTTGTAAAATATTCTTTCTGTTTACTTGTTCTATTCGTGCAAATAATGCGCGTCGTATCGGTTCGCTCTTGTATAAGCTTCCGATAATAATACTCGTAAAATAAATCGGCTCAACGAATGTGCTGAGTAAAGCACCTTTGGGAAAGAAGAATTCAGCATTAAACAGTTAAATGTCGTTCGTTTTACCTTGCAAACCGATGAAATTCCATCGGCATAGTTTATCTGAACAGGACATACTTGAAAAGTGTTCACTATCAGATTTGGTCAAAACTGGAATCGTTCCTTCGCCCGTTGTAAGTTTTTCTCTTAACAATCCACATGATTTTCGAAGTATATGCTTCGATTCTACTAAAGAGCTTTCATTCGGCGTGAACAGTCGAGCATCACCACAAGGAGCACTGGATATATACAGATGAAATGTAACTGAAGATTTCAAGTGAAATCGATTCGTCTGTTCGATTCTTTTGAATATTGATTCGCTAACGTTTCCATCCACTAGCAAGTTCAATTGTTCATAACAGTAATGAATTAAACAACGACGTGCGAGAATTTCCGCATGACAATCACTCAGTGATTCGCCAGTATGTCGTAGATGAGTATCAGCAGGTGAACATTTTGTACCGGTTGTTATAGCAATGATTGTCATCGTTTCGAGATTATAATCATGTGTAAGTACAATTCCAGCTAGCACCCGACGACGTCGAAAACGTAAATCACTCTGTGTCAATTGATTGAACTTCTCTTGTATACGTGTGGCAATATGATCAATAAATTCACGACGGGCGTAGGGTAAATTGTCATTTTCTAAAGACGATAACAGTATCCACTATAACTCCTTGCTTTCTCAAGCATGTGAAATTAAATCGGTACAAAGAATTACTTTTTTTCTAGATTAGTAGAAGAAATAAACGATAAAGAGCAACAACGCTTCAGGCAATTTATGACTAGCTGTAGGTTTAATAAAATCTATATTTGTAATCAAATAATGCTTTACCCTTTCTATCAGGATATGCTGAAAGTACATTGTTCAGAGCAAGTTGCATCGCTTCTGCTTTCGCTAACTCTTTGCTTTTATGAGTACCAACGAAAGATTGATCTCTGAATCGAACAATAAATTGATGACCAAACTGTTCAGTAGTTATTTCTTCGAATTGTACATCTGGCTGAAGTTGAAGAAGTCGATCAATGTTTTCTACCGGTACATTATCTTCGCTCATCATAGATGTACCAATGCGGATCATTTTGGAAGATATCGGTGCTAATTTATTCGTGGTACTATCAGATAAAGAAACAGTTAACTCGTTCAATGACCGAAGAGCTTTTTCTGCCGCTATGTATGAAAAGTATGAAATGATTATCGTATAAGAGCGGAAGTCTCGATCTACCTGCTTGTTTAGCTTCTTTCTTCGTCTGAGCTGTGCCTTCGAATAGCTGTCCATTGATTTCCACTGCCATGGTAAAAATAGGTCGATGAGATGGACCTGTTTGTGCTACGAGTTTATATTCGATCGAAGGTTTCAGTTCATGTAATAGCATCAGCGACGTTTTCGATGGTGTTGATGCGTGTTCATGAATTGTTGACGATGAACGAACTCGTTTTTTATGTTGCGCATCAGTAGAATCATCACGCAATCGTTTGAATCGATGAGGAATGGTTTGTTTACAGGCATGGTAATCAACTAAAGTGATTAAACATCATACAGCGTTTCATATTTCGACAAGAGAGCTTACATTTCGTAACTAGAGGCAAGTTAAATGGATTGTTTAGAAGAACGTTATTATTATACAGAGAAATGATTGGAGAAGCGGGAAAATCTATCGATATAGGACTTAGCAAAGGTGTGGCTGTTGACGGTGATGTTAAAGGCATACATATAACCCGACCGAATGGAAATAGATTCATTTAAAATAAAAGATTCTGACTGAAGAAGTTGTGCAAAGAGAGAGAGAGAGGGAGAAATCTAGTTTCCTTTGTTTGCGAATGAGTGTCAACGATTTTTTCCTGGCTATCTAACAAACGATTTAATATAAATATATCTGTATGTTTGTACTTTTCCTCTTTGCTATGTCTGTCTGTCTTCTTCTCTATTCGCCCCTCGAGCTCCCAGTCGGCTTTCTAAGAGAAGAGAAGAGAAGAAATAATATTGATACTTTTTTGTTCTTCTTAAGAAATCTCGTTAATTTCTTTTCGCTTTCCAATTTATCACGGGTATACGTCACGATTAAGTTTGTTGATACATGATTGATAATCATCGATTGTATGAAAACTCTGCTTTTTACACTCGGAAATCGAGTGACATTCAAAGAGTAATGAGACATTAGAGGCTTTCGAAGATATCATTCTTCCGACCACAAATCAAATCCGATATCAATTTTGATCGTGCCTCTGTCTTGATTAGGCTAATCATGACAATTAGATATGTGGATTTAGTTCGATTTCTTCTCGCCAAATGTAATATCAGACGATGTTTCTTTGTATTAATGATGATAGAAACCACACAAAATCATTTTCTTCTTATAATTATCGAGCTTCTGTCTTTTTAGACAAACATCCTGCCGAGATCTAAAAGTTTGATTTGTTGATCTAAACTCTCTTGTTTACTTTGTTAAACTACGAGCTTCTCATCTGACTCGGGAATCGCTGATGTTTTCTTATTCATCTCGAATCTTAAGTATTTGTTTATCTCGATCGATGTCTTCGTTATTATGCCAAGAGTAGAAGAAAACGGAAAGATGCATACTTGAGTATCAAATTGAACAACACGACAAAGAAGAAAAAGAAATGAACCACAATCGAATAATCAAAAACAGACTGAGTATCATCAACACAACTGATCAAGAAGCGAAAATGTGTCAATAATAACATTAGATTCACACGTTGTCTCCCAAGCTTTGTTCGGCATCTTACCCTTGCTCTGACGCGCGCAATATACAGAGCATAGAACAGATCGAGGTTGTATTTAAGTGTTAACATATGGAATAATAACAGTCTGTCAATAATTCAATCTTAGTGGAATAAGAAACAGATTTAGTGAAATATAATGATGATCGAAAAGTTTACCGAATGCGTCAATGTTATCTAATGCGATGAAGAAATCTAACAGTGGGACGTATTTTCACGAAGTAATTATCGATGAAGCGCGAGAGAACAGAAATCCTATATATTTAATCATTTGACAATCTAATATGCAACTATTCGGTGATCTGGAATGCGCGGATCGTCTACTTACACAGATCTTCTCGAATTTTAGTAAGATGGTGTCATTCAATTACGTTTATACACTATGGTTAATGATGATCTCAACCACTGCTTTCGATTATGTTGATTAATATTCGTTTTTCGTTTGGTTGGCGTAACATATCCATTCTCATTGGTGAATATCGTTTCTCCAATCAAATCCTTGCGCTAGATTGTAGCGCTAAATTGATGATTGAGAAGATTAGACCCAAGAAAATATTTACGTTTAGTAGTATTCTCTGCCAGATTACCTTTAGTTGCTGTATACCAACCATTACTAATTTCTAAGTGCTATGACTCACGAAAACAAAGAAAAAACATGACTCATATCATATCTCGCTTTTTCTTATTACTCATTTGCTAATACTTAGATATGCGCAAAATTCACGACCGAGCTTTGTTCTTCATTTCAGACAGAAGGATGTCATGGAACATTGAATGTTTTCATTTTTAGATTTTACTTTCCTACAACGAACTATGCCTGATAACAAATGGGTAGCAGAGTTGAAAACGGTTTTTCAAGTTGCCAAAGCACGACTTGATGTGCGTGAAAAGAAAAAAACAGAGCAAGTCGCGAAAGAACGCTACACTGTTGCTGATTATGTTCGCAATAATAAAGTTCCTCGAGCTCGAATAGGTACAGATCTTTTCTATTTGCTTACAACTCGAAATATTCATTTGACTTGGTCACATTTTAGCTGTAGAACATCTTGTTCGTGAAGATTACAAAATTGAGGCCATGGATCGAGTCGAAGCTTATGTGGACACGCTTTTAATGCGAATACAGCTGATCAAAGATCGACCGTAAGTGAGATGTTTGGACGACAATCGAAATCGTTTAATATTCTATCTCTAGAAAAAACGGAGCTGTTGATCCAGCTATTGAACAACCATTAGCAAACATTCTTTGGGCAGCACCATTCCTTACCCAAGATATTCCTGAACTCGGTCAAGTGACAGGAATGTTTAAAAAACATTTTGGGCCAGAGTAAGCTTGAAGATCTTCGATGAGTTTTTCTTTAGCATAAATTTTGAAGATATGTGGCCATGTGTGAACAAAACAAACTTGGCATGGTTGATGTTGATCTACTTCGTTGCTTAAGTTGCGATCTCATTCCTAAACTGTTGATCGAAAAGTATTTAGTCGAAATTTGTCGAAGTCAAAATGTCGCATTTGAACCCGATCCAACGATCATGGCGCAAGATGAATTCTGGAGAATTGGACAAGGTTATCTTCAACAACAACAACAACCCGGCAATGATGAGAAAAGACCACCTCCGCCGCCGTCGAATGGAGGCGCGTCGTCTGGTGCAGGAGGCGGCGGTCGTATGGAGTTCCCAACAGTGCCATCAGCGCATCCCAGCGCACCAGCTGTAAGTTATTCTTTTTTATCATTTTATTGACCATCAAGGGGAAAATCTAAAATGCATACTCGTACTTGATAGTTTGATAAATCACCGCCAGGTTATCCAGGTGTAAGTTTTTCAGCATGCTTTGTGTGATGATTAAATTGACTTCGCTCTGAAGCTGAATCTTTAATTATTCGACATTGTTTTAGGCCCAACCTCAATATCCAAATATCAATTTTGGACCAAGCATTCCACCGCCACCACCATCGTCATCCAATGCTCCACATATTGGATTTAATGTTGATAACGGTGCAAAAAGTCCATTTCATGACCCATTTCCACAAGTTCCCAACGATCGATCAGCACCAACACCGCCACCAGCTGCTCATGGTAACTCCGACGATCCCGGTTTTGATGATTTAGCTCGTCGATTCGAAGATTTGAAAAATCGAAAATAACTCCTTGAAATGATTAATAATGTACAAAATAAAACTTTCTGTTTACTGAATGTATCTACACATGGACAAACCTGTGCTATCGAATATTCTATTTTTTTCTTTGTTATTATTAATCGAATCAACTTTTTTTTTACTTCAGCACCTTTAGCTAAAAACATAATATATACCATACTAGGCTTTCAGCTACAACATGTATAAATTGAATCTTCTACAGAGAGACATCCGCAAGTATGTGCTGGTATGCTATCGAACAATCACTGACGAATTATGAAGGAGAAAACAAAGGCAAAATTTGATGAATCTCAAGAATTTCTAAGTTTGTTTGTTGCCTTATTTCACTCAGTCCTGTGTACCGAACAAGCAGAAAAAAAATGATAATCGAGACATCGCCTTTAAATAACGAGAGAATTACATAGTTCTCCCTCAGAAGGCAGAAATTCGCAAACAAGGTACAACATCTGTGGCTACAAAATCACACGGTAAACTCTCGAGCTATAAAGCTCACATGAGATCTCTTGCTCATGATTTTTTCGACTAGATGATGAATCTTTCATGGAAACTAATACACCTGAGAGTGCGTCTGAGCATAATGGTCGGACATAAACAGCTTCAGTCTATTCAATCGCGCAGACTGTGAGCTTTTCATCAGAAAAAATAGACATTACAGTTGAACTTCAATCAAAGAGATTTGCACAGTAAAGCTGATGACGATGAGGAATAAGATTCCAGTATCTTGATGAACTAAACAGCTGTTCCAGTTTGCTCCTCTACAATGTAAATTTATTTCCGCTTGTAAACATGAAAGTGCAAGAAGTGCACACAGCAGTCATGCAAACTATTCATTACCAGAAACGCCAACAAGGTTTTCATGGTTTCGTTCAGATTTTGTAACACACGTCCAGTCGGAGTCGTATAATCGTACGGGAAGATTTTTCGCTCGAAAGCAATCTCGAACAAATTTTAATCTTCCCAGTATTCATGAAGATGATCTTAAGAAACAAATTGGTAGCGATAGAAAAGATAGAAGAAGACCTACAAATGTCCCTTGGATATGGCTTATAACGGTGCTTTCTATTTGAATCCAGATTACCATGACTTTTATGCCATATTTAGGCACAGAAACAAAAATCGTCAAGGCAGCGACGTGATGTTGATTTACTAATTCAAGCCAGAGATATTGAGTAAGAAAGGCAAGCTGGTTTTAGATAAAAAGAAATGGAAAGTCCTGGCAGAGGAACGAGGTCAACCTACCAGTAGAATTGAGGATGATTGGATGTACACTTATCAAAACACCGATCCTGCACATATTACAAAGTCCGGTGAAAATACTAGAACTCGAAAGAGATGGGATCAACAGCCTGCAATGCGGCTGATCATTTACACTGAGAGAATGTACAGAAAAGTCCATGAGAATCTTATCGGAAGTGTTTATTACGAAAATTTTAATGTTCCCAGCCGGTTTTAGAAATCCCTTCACTGATTCTCAATTTAAGTTGATCCTATTTTCCCTTGTTTAATATCAACTCATAAACATTAGATTGTTGAAAACATTGTCAACACTTTAACTCTATGTACGAACTTTTAGTATGATCCATCATGTATGTTATATCTCAGTTTAATCAATAATGATTAACTGTAAGATAACAACGATGATCTCCACATCTACTTGACACCCTAAAGTCATTTGCTCGTCTCATTCTGTGCGTTCACTTAGTCACTCTATTGTCTTTTTCTACCTATTATATTTTACTCATGTCAATCAAATGAAGTATATAAATACCTCTATCAATATAATCAGTCGTCAATGGATAATGTATATTAAGAAAGGATCGATTTTTTGGACTGATAGGATATACACAAACAATCTACATCCGTTCGTCCAATATCTTGATTTGCAGACTTTACTGATATTCATGCCTTCGCATTTTCCAATCATCATCAATCACTATCGGGATACCCGAACGTGGATCCTTCTTAAAGTGTCTAGATTCGTTTCAAACTCTGTGATTTTATCAATCATTCCAGACGCATGAAAGTTAATTCGAACTGTTCGTTTTGATTACTCCACCTCCTGTCGTGATGAGTGACTCTTGTTTTATCAAGTGAGCGCATCTTTTATTCGCACACGACGATGATAAACACCCGTCCTCATATTTCACGCTTAGTTCAATTACATATACGATGAATATGAATGATGTTTCTAATTACTCGTTCATTGTGTGTCTCATCTCACGCACGAATGATTAATCAACGCCAGTGTTAGTCGAACAAAGATTTTGCCAGATAACGAAAGAAAAAGATGTGAAGTTTAAGGAAAACATACGAACTGAGGATTTTCAGATTGACAATATCACGTTTACCTCCTAAACCTTTTGCCGATGCGCTCTCTTGAGACAGGTTCGTTCTATTGGCGAAGCGAGCACACTGTATGATTGGTTTAGCGAATGCGGAGGAGGAAAAAAGAAGAGAAGAAAACGAAAGAGAAAGATAAGACACATATTTCTCCTCTCTTTTTTTCTCTTCATGTCGATCGTGATTGAGTAGGTAATATATCTCCGAAAACAACGAAAATCATGCTCTGTCCATCGAATAAATTTGCTCTTCAATTGAATAAATACTACATGGAAAAAGTTATTTCGCGAAAAAATTTCATTTACAAAACTGTCAAAGAAGTTTCGAAAGTTGTTTCCGATGTTTTGCATGAAGTTGAATCACAAGAGCCAAGATTTATATCGTCACTCAATGAAGTCAACGGACGCTTTGAAGGTTTAACTGTTGTTTCACAAACGGAATTTGAAGTAAGTTTATATTTTTTCACGGGTAACACGCATGTTTCTCTCTTAACTTTGACCATAGGTAGTCTTGTACTTGAATCAAATGGGCGTTTTTAATTTCGTGGATGATGGTTCGATACCCGGCTGTGCAGTTCTAAAATTGTCCGATGGTCGCAAGCGTTCCATGTCGCTCTGGGTGGAATTCATAACTGCCAGTGGTTACCTATCGGCCCGAAAGATTCGTTCACGTTTCCAAGCACTCGTCGCTCAAGCTTGTGAAAAGTCTGCATGTCGAGATCAAGTACAATTATTAGTGGAAACATCGGAGGTTCGTCTTCGCATTAATGACAAGTATATTGTACATATTATACCGGCGTTTCGTTGTGCTGGCCTGTGGCCGCGCTCAGCGTCACATTGGCCGTTTTCTTCGACGCAATTTTCGAATTGGCCAAATCCCAACCAGATTAACGATGTGAAAAATGAAGGATTTAATATTTTATCTAAGGAATCGATCTATATGAGAGATAAACAGGTCAGTTCCGAAGGTGATGCATGGGCTATGTCATTTACCGAAGCCGAAGATCGACTTCTACAAAATGGAACACGTCGAAAGTGTCTATCGATATTAAAAACCTTACGTGATCGCAATTTTGATCTAGTTCCAATTACGAACTACGTTCTCAAGACTTTAATTTTATACGAATGTGAAAAGCATCCCAATGAACATGAATGGAGCGATGAAATCACTCTAGGCGATCGTCTCAATGGAATTCTCTTGCAATTAATATCATGTTTACAATGCCGAAAATGTCCGCATTACTTCCTACCCAACGTTGATTTATTCAAAGGCAAATCTCTTCAAGCTTTAGATAATGCGGCTAAACAATGTTGGCGTCTAACACGTGAAATGCTCATCAATAGTCATTGTCTTGATAAATTGTAGAAAACAACATCTCTGTTTTCTCAACACCATATTTCCTATCGTGAAAGCAAGTTGCATTTTGTTTTAGTAAATAAAGAAGAAAGATGAAGCTGTTTGATGTAATTATCATGAATCAGATTGCAATCGCACAGCTTGAGTCGATTGATTATCTCGCGATCAAATGAATCTTCTTTGGTGTTCAATGTAGTGCAATGAAATTGATCAGGAGAATCACGAAGAAAATTGATATTGACAATATGTCATATCGAATTAGGCTACCAGAGTCGTCAATTGACTCAAGATGTTTGATGGAGCTATGTAATAAACTCACTTGTGATCTTGTTCGCTGTCATATGAAACGAATAACTTCGAAATTTGTAATCGATCAAAACGAGCAGAGAGAGAGAGGATTGTATATTAATTTTTTTTATGAAGAAAAGACAAATAAGCGAAGAAGCAACATAAAACTCAAATAGAGAAACAAAATGTAGTTACATACAAATATATATTCATAGATATATCAAAGATCAATTCAACCGATAAATACAGTGACGTTAATTGCCAGATTACCATTTTCACTAAACAGTAATGCTGTCGCTCCATCAAATACCAGACAATCACTAAGAAGTATAGCTTGTTGAATGCCTTCGTGAATCGATTTAGGTGTGCTTTCCCATGTCAATCGTCGTTTGCTTCCAGTTAACTCCAAACGATAGAGAAATTTCTCTGCTTGCTGTCGAGTACCGATCAGTTGCACAATGGCAAAAAATTGTTGCTCTTGTTTCTCTAAGACAAGCATAAAATGATGTCCAAAGCATGATTGCATCATCACCTATATGCACAAACGTCTTCTTTTTCACGATAATTTCCAAATGCTATCTTACCCAATCAACAGCACCAGGTAGAGTGATATCGGTGGCTAAAAAGACAATATCTTCGCCTTGTAAGGTCGTGATTGATTTGTGAGCTAGCCAAAGATGTTGCATGACACTTTCCAGACTGCCTTGCCATTTGCATGATGCACCTGGACATGGACACATATACTGAAAAAGTGAAAGAAAAACTTTTAGGAAAAAGAAGCGCTCGAGTGTAGGCTACTTACTGGACGAAAATCACAGGATTCTTCATGTTCGAGTTTATGCTTATGCATTAGATTTGTTGTACATCCATTGGACTGATATTTACATGGAAATAAAATCGTATCAGCAACTTTTTCCATACCCAAATTACGGATATTGCCTTGACAGAGAGAAGAATAGCATTTCGGATCGGATCGTTTTTGGAATTCGATCAGTGGCTTACCTAACGGTCCACGGCATGTTGGACAAGATGATAGTTTTTGTCTACATTGTGAACAGACAATATGACCTGATTGGCATTGAAGAATCGGTGGTAAAGCGTAATCAAAACAAACAGGACATTCGAACAAATTAACTAAATCTTGATGCTGATTCGATCCACTTAGAGCTACTGCTGCTGTTGGTGCGGTCGTCGTTGGGACTGGACTACTATTATTACTATTTCCGGTTGCTATATTACATGATGCTGCCGTGGCTGATGATAAACTTCCGGCAGGCACTAGAGCTGTGTTGGAATTGTTTGATGCTGTCGGTGTTGTTGATGTGGACATTGATTGACAGTTGGACGATGTCGATAGGTTTAATGAACAATTGGTAGTGTTAGGATTTGGAGCAACTGCAGCACCAAGTCGATCATGAACTGTGAAAGTGGTTGAACTGCCATTTCCGTTCCCGTTGCTCTTCATCATCATTGATACAATAGAAGAAGAAAACGAACTGTACACAAGAGAAATAATGGCGTGAGTGAGAGACGAGAAAACCCAAGTTTAGTTTTTTGATAATTATTATACAATTGACAAGTGTATGTTTCACTGTTTTGGAAGTTTTCCGTATGTATAGATATATGTATAACAAATAAACGGTTAAAGAGAAAAAGAAAACAAATTATTAATGAATAACAAAATCTAATCGATATCGAAATCTTTCGAATATCTTTGATATCACCGTTGAAGAAACATCATTGTATGTCGTCATAATCGTTTGTCTAACAAAGTTTTACGTCGGATTTCAATTAGCATGTCCTTCCGATCTGTTGCGCACTAACTTTTAAAGACAAGGACAGAATAAATAAACAAATAAAATATCATAGGAAATACTTTGACATTCTTAGCCAATCATCGCCGTAGATAAACGAAATATACTGACACCTATGTTGTTTCGCAATCATTACTCATTCTTTGAATAGCAATTCAATGCAAAGCTGTAACTTGTACATGATTATTAGCGAATGTTTGACAAGTATTCAAACTTCTGGAGTATAGTACTTTAAAATGATGATTTTCATTCAAAGTAGCACTTATAAGACGTCAATGTATCTTAGAATAGCATTTTCCACATGATTGACTAGACGAGACTACGCAATATCTGTATAGTAAATAGAACTGATTATACATTAGCGATTGTGTTGTTTGTTGAAACCATTTTCTACTCTTCCATGAATTGACTTTGCTTATTGACGTCTACGTATAAGACTTTATTAGCCTCATTCTTTCTGACAACAATCGCGTTCGCACACAAATATCCGTTGTCTGTCTTACATTTATTGCATTGAAAATATTGATATATAGAAGTAATCGTCAAGGCCGGAGAGAATTCTCCTTGTAGACATCGATAGCAATAAAGTAAAAAAGACATCGATTGCCTAGTACAAAAAGACATGACATCTTTGAAGTCGTGTTAATTACAGAAAAACGATAGTCAGAAGGTAAACATGAAAGGCCTTGATCAGTATTATAAAGTTCGACAACTACATATTTACATTTTATTATATGTTTGCCTGTAGTTTCTGAAAAATATTCTTTATAAATTTCAATTGAACAACAACATGAGTTAGTGAAATGCACTACCTCGAACTGACGTACTCGCTCGTGAAAATAAAGGACAAACTTTTTTTAGTTTTCTTGTCTCGTTAGAAGAATCAATTAAAGGAAAGAAAATGAATACCATACTGTGAATAAATTAGAATTTTAATTCTATATGTAAACAAAGGTAAAAAACATAGGTATGAACGAGTTATGAGGTTGGTGTCAGACGTCGTTTCGTTCGTTTGGACTTGCCGCGGTTGGGTTCAGTTGAATAGGTCGCCGCGCGGATTTCATTTAGCCACCGAGTGATGTAATCGTATTTGACTGTATCTACATATGGAAACTGGTCGTCGGGAGTTTTCTTTTCAATCGGTGCAAGAAACCCATCGGAAATGTCCGAAACTGGTGCATTTTCATGAGCGAGAAGTGGAGCCGTACGCGCGCGAGCTGTTGATAAATAGTTTTCATTCGATGTTTGCTTCATCGGTCTGGACGAGAGACATAATCTCGTTGTGCGGGAATATTCTTGAGATTTAATCGGCGGTGTTTTAGGTTGTTCTTTGCGGTGATTTAGAAGAGGGTTGTTCAGAATTGGATTGATACGATGATGTGAATGACTACGTTTATGTTCATCGCTAATATTACTAGACGATGGGGCATTAGCTGATAATTTCGATTGATTTGATAGCGATTGAGTGTCCGTTGTTTGCGAGGGTACACGCATCGAAGAGTGACTTGTTCGTGGTCGACAGACCGGAATGAATGATAGCGACTGACGCGCACTGTTAGGAAATTGAATGAAGGTCGCACTATTACTTGTTGCCACTTGCAGTGAGCATCGACGGCGATATAACGAGGGAGATGATGATGATGTTGAGGAAGATGATGAAACATTGACCGTCGTTACTGGCTTGGCAGAAGGTAGATCGTCGTTTATCGCCATAGAAATATTTGCAGCCGATCGATAATAAAGTACGCGTGTAAGGTGTACAATATTATTTGCAGTCTTAAGATAGAGAAGAAAAATAGCAAACGAATCCAACTGAATTGATCAATTGTCAAATGTTTTTACATATGAGAGAAAAACTAACGTCTATTTGCATTTTCTTTCCTCTTCTACCTCTTATATGTATTTGTGTTGACAAGAATAACAAACACCTTCATCTTTCTCATTCTTTCGGACATCAAATTCACACTTGTTTAGTAGGCATTTTTGTTTCAATGTCAATATTATGGTGATAGCAGAAAGAAAATGGATGCTGAAGAAGGAAAAAAAGATTTCGAACATTCTTCTTGTTTCTCTTTACACATCGATTTGTCCGACAGATTTTAATCACGAAGAAAAAACTTCTCCCTATTTTCCTCTCTTTTTGTTCGACACGCGAATTTAATATATCTGCCAGAAAATTAATAAGAAAACTTTCCATGAAAAGATCTCCGCTCAGCAATCGATCACTATACTACGGAAAAGTTACAATTATAGAAAAATCACGCGTCAACCCCAATCGAGAAGTTTCCTCAGAAAAAAAGACCTTAAAGGTTGTTTTGTCTTACACGGCTATATTTATGAACGATTGATAAGAATGTATTTCAATCGAAGCCAATATAGTAGAAATATCCCTGAGCGAATAAGTGCGCTTTCTCGTCTTGAATAAGTGCTCTATTTACCTTTCAAAATCAATGTACACGGTCAACAAGCGGAGTGTATAAGCAGAAGATTTGTGCACTTGGTGGTCCACACGTTTTTCTCGAAGGAGAATGAAATCGAAATGGTGTACTGTAAATAGAATGTTTTAGCGATGAAATCATTCGCACCTTCCAGTCTTGAAATCTTGTGATTGCTTCGAGATCATTGTTAACACCGCAGACAATTGACAAAAACGAACGTTTCGAACTCTCTGTTTTATGTAGACATCACTGCAGTAAACAATCGAATCTTTTCGATTTTGTCCGAATAATATTCCAGCTACTTCTTTTTATTTAACTCATTAATATAACACAAATCATTCAACAGGTGTACAACGACTTCATTGTGTAATGGAAATGAATCGTAGAAACGTTCTATCGAGAAGAGTGACATATCCATAATTCTTTTCTCTCTCTATGAAAAAAAGGAATTTGTAATCACATTTTATAATGAGTTCATTGAACAAAAAAGAAGATGCCACATAAGCATGTCAAAAAGGAGAGCCGTGAAATGCATCAGCTGCTCTATATACGATTGTCTAATTACTAGAAAGAGCAAGTGTAGATGACATAATCAAATGATGCCTATTTTCCAAGAACTAAATATCAAGACGAAAGTACTGGAGTGATATTCTTCCAGTTAGCGACAGCAATCTAATTCAAGGTGAACAGACAGATTTCTCTATTTTTCCATATGTTTATTCGCTCGACGTCAATGTTCTCATCTGATACTTGTGATTTACATGTATAGTAAACCATGAAGGATGCCTTCACGCCGGAATCAAATTAGTCATCTTCAATTATCTAAGCAGATGCTCGAAGTCAGGTACTCCCGAAGAAGCGCTTAATCTCCACTTGATGTCCAAGTGTATTATTACCAACGTTAGGTTGACCTTCCTCTTTGCATTAGAGCATTGAATGAGAGAAAAACATCCATAAACATTCCCTTCAGTCTTATGTACTAATAAGAAGAAAAAGAAAACTCGTTCTCATACGTACATAATGTGTCCCCTATAGATATTGCATTGTTAATCTTTATCGGCAATGATCATCTTTTCGTGACTTATTCTAATCAATAACATCGTATATTCACTGATCGATACAGTACAATCTCGTCTTTTCATCTACGCTTAGAACATTATTGATTAGTTTTCAATTATCAAATGGTAAGCTTTCACCTTTTTCTTCATATCCAAAAAAAAAACAACAAGTAGTCTTTCCTGTCTACGATCACTTGTCAAGTTTAACCGTTGGTCAATGAAACGGTCATTTCTCGTTCTTCTCTAAAGAAAAACAATTTCAATTTTCATAGTCATCTGCCAAGTTCACCACCGCACAAAACATGGAGAGAAATAGAGAAAGAAAGAAGTGGGCGGGTGTAAAAAAAAGAAAGAAAAGAGCGCCGATATATGCGCGCTTTGTCGCGCTCTGCGGTCATGTCTTTTCTCTGTACACCTATTTTACTAAAATGAAATAGTGAATAAAGTAGAAGAAGAAAAGCAAGCATGTCTGCAATCGATCAATGAAAGATAGGAGAGAGGAAGTCCAGTAGAGAAACACAAATGACAATAAGATAATTGTTTAGCATCAAAAGACGTGTTGTACCATATACAACTAGCCATTCTTCTTCGTCATCATCCTCGCGTGTTTAGACCTTTTAACGTCAAGGTGAGAGTTCTGCTTTTCTTTCTCTCTTTTGATCTCCCTCGAGAATGCACAGAAAGTGAATACGAGAGATAGAAATACACTCTTGATCATTATCTGTATCACTACTGCCACTATTTATGGACAACGAATGATCTTCTTTCCCTCTGGTATAAAGAATCGGATAACAGTTGCCAGGACAAAAGACGAGAGAAAAGAAAAGCAGTGTAACTATATCTTCACTATCAATAACAGTTTCGATCAACGAGCAGCAACTGAATGTAAGTTTTCTAGTTCAATTTTACTTTTTTCGTTGTTAATAATCCTTATGCAAGTGTCGTTGTTTAACTTTTCGATCGATCGTCTAGACAAAAAGCGTGTCAACGTACGTAAAATTTCCACATTGTTTTACTCATTGAAATACTGAAAAATAGAAATCTTTTCAAGCAGCTTCTTCCCCCATTATCGCAGATCAGAATAATTCCAGCGCACAATAAGTTCATGGTCATCGAGGTAGCACTGTGAGGATCGTACATATGTTTACACGTCTATCAGGCTAATCAACACATTAAATGTACTTGACAAAGCATGCTGGGTAGAGATAACTATTTCTTTCTCTCCCTCTTAAATTTAGTCCATTCCTGTGATATTTCTGTATAATTATCACGTAAATGTAAGGAAAAGGAGATGCCGGCATTTGTTATTATTTACTGACTATTCCATCTGCTCATCGAAAGAAGAGAAGTAGATATCTGTAGAACTTGATATTCGTTAGATTTGAGTAACCAGTATGATCAGGCAATGCGTACGCGGATACGGTAAGTTTTTCGAGTTTGTCTTTTGTATGCATGTGATGATGATGTAAAAGTATAGTTCGATCGAGGACATCTGATTGATATTTCGTTCGTTCTTTTTTCTCTTCTCATTCGACTGCTATGACCATCACCTGATTTACTTGCATACACTATTTCATTGATCTCCTTCGAGAGTAGAAACAATTTTTTATTGTTATAGAAGATATAATCTTGTTAAAGAATACTGAAGTGTAGGGAGTCCAAGGCCGTTTTTCTTTTGATGATGTAATTGAATATCGATCTACTGTCTACATGTGTTTGTGAACGAGAGAAGAAAGAAACCATTGATATTCAATGAAGACATATCTATTCTATCTTTGAGCAACAGAAGAGATTACTAGACATCAAATGTAAAGAATACTCTGTATCATCCATGATAGATATATAAGAAGTAATTATCTTTTTATATGTTTGACAGTTTCAATTATTCATCTCTGATAGCCATGAACCTTCCATTCGTCAAGTCGTGTCGTTTTTTTTGTTGTTGTTTCTGAGCAGCTCTCTTCGTTATTCTTGGCGCACACGTACATGTTAGTAAGATAAACAATTCCGAGATGTTAAAATTAATGATTGAATAGGAACATATGTATTCATTTCTTTTATCATCAGTTGGACACATGCGCTGATTACATCGATTCTCTTTCGGTTTGATTATCATTTTAATATCGAATAGATTCCGTGCGCTTTTGTGGATTCAACTCATCTATAAAGTCATTTATTCCTCGATCTTGAGTATGCATTGGCTTTTAATCGCGTCTCAGGCCTGCACGTATTACGCAAACGTTAGCAATTATATTCAAGTGCATCAGACGATGATTAGGTGAATGACATGAATAAAAAATTCTCTCTGCTCTCGTCCCTTTTTCTCAACACTTGAAAATGCATCACTTCGGACTGTATATAAATGCAATTTTATTCATTTTTTCAAATTTTGACATAACGATTCATTGAAGCATAGTAAAAAGAGAGTGACCTAGAAAGACCAAAAAAAAAAACGGGAGAAGAAATGTATGCATTTGTTCACCTCTCTGTCTAACCGGCGAGCAGCAAGCGGGACATGTTCATAATATGTATACGAACGGACGTAAGATGAAGAAGAAGAGAAAATGAGTACGATATGTACGTACATGACTGTTAGTCTCATTCATTCATTCACTCGTTCGTACATACATACAGTTCGTATGAATGAGCGATATTGGCGAAAGAGGAGTTGTATTGGTCGAAATAGAAGAAAAAACGAAGTATGTCTGTCTGCAGTAATTCAGTAACAGACTACTAGTCATCATCAACAGACGAGGTAGGTTATTGTATGCGAAATAGAAAAGATGGGGATTACATCATAATAGTGAGTGTAAACAAGAATAATGTGGAGCTCTAATGGCTACCCTCATCATCCTCTGAAGAAGAAGAACAAGAGAGAGGTAGGTTATATTAGAGAGATTTGATGAGAACAAGAATAGTGACACACGATTACACCATCGTATTCAAGCAGCTGGTTTTTATAAGGGAAAGAAAATAAGCATCGTAAGTAATGCGAAGAAGTTTATATTAGCGATCTTTTTCTTTGACACAGCTACTTGTTTATTATCGTGTCAATGTTCTTCTATGTAAATATGATAAAGATGACTCAAATTGAATGAATAAACAAGGATGAGATCCGATCGGTTCGTCCTTGTCCGATATCCTTTTGTTCATCAATGATTTTTTGAATGTCAGTCTCTTGGTTAGATGTTGTTCCAACATTCTTCTGCTATTGTTCCGTGCTATCGAAGTCATATTCCCCGAAGTGTTCGTTTTGTCTATTGTACCTTGTTATCAAGGATCATTCTTCTCCTGAGATAATCACCCGACCGGATCTAATTGGAAAAAGCAGAAGAAAGAAAGAAAGAAAGAATCAATCGATATCTCTAATCAATAATTTTTCTTTCTAGAAGAACACGCAGTGAACATGTCGATACCGAATAATCCATCAAATGTATCGGATGTTAATGAATTAACACTCGAGATACCTGTATGGGTATACGGCAAACGTAAATGGGTAACTGGCATAACAAAAAAGACTACCTTCGACGATCTTATCTACGCTCTCCTGGCACAATCTGATTTACTCAAAGCAAACGATCAAGCAAATTCATCATCGACAAGTATCACAGGTTATGCCATCGTTGAGTGTATTCAATCAATTCCTTCCTCGACCGAATCAGTTGCTACTCAGCGCATCTTCAAAGGTCGAACAAAAGTCATCAAAGTGCATAAAACGTGGCAATTTGATAAATTACCATTGACAGTCCTTCAACTGATTCGAACGTCCCCACTGACTACTACTACTAATAATAATAGCAATACTTCGACAACGAAAATTCGTTCGAAACTTTTTCGTCGTTTCCTCTCCTCAAAAACTCCTAATCAAGACGAGTTGAATCAGCAGAAAATTCTAACAAATTATCAAGAAAACGTGAGCATTCTCGAACGACAAAAGCGTCTACTCCATTACCTCGACGAGAAAATTCACCAAGCAGAAAAATATTCAACTTCTCCGGCATCCAATCCAATCGTGACTCTAAACGACGTTTCACAACTCCTAGCAAACAAACCCGCTCAACAGGAGCATTTAGTTCTAGCGACACAATTGTGTAATTCAATTTTTAACCTTCAAGAACACATCAACGAGAAAACCAATGTTCTCTATAATGTTGAACAGGCTATTTCCAATGAATTGAATCATGTTTTACACCAACAACAACAGTATGACGCATTACCATTGAATATATCCGATTCGGCGATGAATTCACCTAACGATTTGATTTCGTTGAAGAATTCAATTTATCGCAGTAGAGAATTATCTCGAATTCAATCAAAAGAAATGCACGATTTGGATTTATCATTACGCGAAGCAGAAATTATGCTTGGAATCAAGTACGATGAATTGAAATACCTAGAATACGAAACTTCATCAAACTCAATGATTCGATCACGATCCATCACGCCGAATTTTCATCTAACAGCACAAATACCGAACGAAGAACATCGTCTTCAACAACCAACGTCGTACGATACAATTGAATTGGCTTTTTCGTCAATGAAAGAAATCGACGAGGACTCAGGAATCAATTCTTTAACCAGCGAAGATAGTAATCATCATTCAATGACAATGCTACATCAAAAGATGACCACACAACTTGAAACACTTGTTTGAAAATCATGTATTTTTTCAGTTACTAATCTTTTTCTTTTTCTTTTTGTACACATCGAGATGTTATTTGCTATCCTATTAAAATCGAGTCTGACCAAGAAAAATCTATCCTTGAAAGCAACACTCGTGTTTTTATCGATCGATTCATCTCCATGATATGCGAAAGACTTCTTCCAAGCTGCGGGACACTAACACGTATGAAGTTTTGCGTTAGACAGACGATAATTTAAGGTTTGATCCATCATGATAAAGACTATACGTGTATTGTTTGTTGTAGGCAATGTTTGGATTAATTCCGATGCTGGTTTTCATCTTTCTAAGTCTTTCGTGACTATCAAGAAAATAATCAATCAAATATTGGTAGAGACAGTCAACGGATGTTTAGTGAATGTATCCAAATGGTAACATCTATGATCCGGCGAGTGATTTTTAGAGATTTGCTGCAAGCGCCTCTAGGTTACAGTGGATTCACTCAGTCAGTATTCAGTATGCATATCTACTAGAGAATATGTTTGTTTCTTTATAATCGTTTTTTTTTATACAATAATAAAACAAATACAACAATTGTTATCGTCTGATGCTACCTTTTTTTTTCTTTCATGAATTCTCACGAATTAAAATGAGATATGGACAAAAATGTGTGCTACTATTGGTCACAGATAGTTTTGTCGTCGATTGTGAAGTAAAAAACTGATTCGGTACCGGTCGTAAAATATGACGAGATGTTGTGGAAAGTATGGATGTCAATGGAGGAACTATAGGTTCTTGTTTACAATCGATGGTTTCATCATCATGATCATGATCGATTCTTGATCGTTTATCCGGTGTTGACGACATTAATGATTTACGCTTTCGACAGTTTGGGATCGTCCGATAGAGCATTTGTCGAATACTATCATCGGATATGTTCCCTTCTGTTGTTGAGGTAAACCATGGTTTAATTTCCGCCTAGAAGAAATGAGATGAACAAGAGTGTAATGAGAGATTGCTGACTTACCTTAAATTTTCGGAAACATAAACGTTGCTGTGAAAATTCTTCTAGGACAATTTGCGCGATATTCTCGATTAGATTTGGTTTGTCATTGAACCATTGAAATTCTTCGTCTGTTAATGGAAACGGCAGGCCGCGTCGATAAAATCCAAACTGTTCGATATCTTGACGAATGTCACTTTCGTAAATTGAGTAGATATTGTCTATAACTGTTTTACCATGAAGATTATTTTGATTATCATAAAGAAATAAAAGAAAAGATTTCATTTGTGAATTCATTTGGCAGAACCAATTCCATTGCTTTTGCGCTTTGATCAACATACGGTAACGAACAAGTAGAGAATTATCAGTACGAGAGGAAAATTCTTTTGCTATTAATGACCATTTGGAACCATGAATGGCGTATTGCTCGAGGAGAAGACGATCTTCATCAGCTGTGAATAGACGATGTTTTTCCTTGACTGCACGATTTCCAGTCTTTAATGCATCTAGGGCACGTTCTCGACATTGTCGAGACGAACGTGTTCGAACAGGAGCTGAAACTAACGGCCAATTTGTGATGGTGCCTGTTTGTTGATTAATACGTGTTAGTAATTGCGCATGTTCATCATCTGACCAACGGCCGCGTTTACATGATGGATCAATATGTAACCATTGATTGTAGATAAATTCTCGTGTACGATCACCGAGTTCATAAGCCAGTTTATTATATTTCGTGTAATGTCCTTGCTTATCATCTTTAATTGTCGATATGATTTGATGACGCTCAGTTGATTCTAACGGTCGTTTCGCATATTGTTCGTTGGTTATCTGAACGAGAAAGAAAAGGAAGAACGCTGTTAGTAGTTAGAAGGCACGATCATTGTTTTACTTAGAATCTTGTCTTGGAAATGGATTATCTCGGATATTATCAAAAACACGTACGCGAACTGTGCGCATTCAAAAGAGACGTTACTGTTTTTCGTAAGGATGAACTTGTCAGTTGTAATCGATCTTTCAAATTCGATTCGAGACATGGACTCCTTTTAAAATCGACATGTCTGTTTAAAAGCGCTTTGTAGAACCAATCGAAACGCGAAGACTACCGAGAAAAGCTCAGTTGAATATACTTTTGTGTTTGTCTTACGAATCCAACTTACTTATGGACAGGAATGAAAATATTTCTCTACCTACTTTCTTTTCCCACACGGACAAGCTGAAGAAAACAAATGATGACACATATATGCATATATATTGGTGTATATATATAGCCTACTTGTTCTTCTTTCTCATCAACCAAGAGATTTATATGGTTATGTGTATATATATATACAATTACTTTAAGTGTTTTTTTTTGGTGGCTATTTGATTGGTAAGAAAAGACGTGTTCTGTACGAGCTCTCACTCTAGAAAACGAAGTATGAAAGATTTCGATCTTTTTACCTGCATATAACGTTTTGCACAGAGATACGCACTTCGATCCGTTCCTAATTCCTTTGCAATCGATGGCCACCGATTAGCACTTAATGGTTCACGTTCGACGATAGATATTAATCGACGTTCTTCTTTAACTGCCCATTTCGATTGATTTATTCGAGGATTACAAAGTTGTATCCAGGCATTTTGACATACTTTCGATGACCATTTATTATCAAGACGATAATTCGATATATGATTCCAATCGACTTCATTCTAACAGTGCGGAGAGAAAAGGAAATAAACTAGACAATATCTTTTAAGAATTTTGTGACTTACCTCTGCTCTTCCCGATTCGTATATTTCGTCATTGACAGCTTTAGTCAATTGTTCTCGGCAATGAACAACCCACATCTTTTCGTTTAATCTCGCACAACCATATTCAGACTGATGGTTGGAATAAGCCATAGAAAACGACGAATTTTGTGTTATAAGTTGAGCAAAGGAAATTGTTTTAGGCTCCAATCGATTATTGGACACACATTTAACTGAAGGTCGGGAAAATAACGAGGTAAATGTCAATGGCCGTGCCGATGACGACGAATCTAATGGACGCAAGCGTTTAAGTACTGATCCGCCTCCCACTGATAGAATCTTCTGTTTTTGCTCAATATCTGCTAGCAATTTATTTAAATTTCTTAAATAAACTTTCGATGAACCGGTAAACCGTGCGGTTGCAGTTAATGAGCGGGAAGTTGGCGACAACGATGGACAATTAAACGATGACGAATCACAACTACTGCTGCTACTATTGGTTAACATTGTTTCCAATTTTTCAATATCCAAAAGTACATCGTTCGGCGCGAAAGATGACATTTTGGAATGAACGTATCTAAAAAAGAAACAACGTTGATTATATATATATGTATATGTTATTTAATATAATAAACGAACGGGTATACATGAAAACGCTCAAGTTGGTTATTATATGCTTGAATGTATGTTTGAAAGAAATATATAGCACGCACGTCTACAAAACGAAACGAAATCAACGTTTTTTTTTTCGGATAAGTATTGCTATCTAAGCATACGTTAATACAAATATCATAGAGAGTGAATGTGTGCAAGAGATAGAGAGAAAACAAACAATACAAATCAATGTTCGACAGAATGCTAGATAGGCAGAGATAGAAACACAACACCCGTAAATGATTTTGGAAGCTAAATGATGCCCGACGCAGAGAAGGATATATATGTAATGTATGAGAGCTTCATGCTAGAATTATTTTTTGTTAATTTTGCTTTTTCCAAAAAATTACTATTTCACACTGATACAATAATAAAAAGCACATCAACTACTATCTTCTCTTATTCATTAAGAGAAAGATAAAACAAACAAATAAACAAAAGTAAAGAGAGAGAGAGAGAGAGTAGAGGAGTTGCAGATCACTAGTAATAACACACACGCACAAGAAAATGTTCAATAACAACACACACCGTAATTACACATCGAAACAAAGAAGAAGAAAACGATTATAATGGGTGAGATGCACTAGAGAGACCGTAGTATGTCTATATACATTGCAACACAAAATATATATGTATATATGTGAAAATCTAACGATTGTGGTTAAATGAGAATAAGAAGAATTTTTTAGCCAAGCCAAACAGGATGAAAACATGGTGGGATTGGAATCATTGTAGCCGCTTTGATATGAAAAACAAACGGTATTTTCTTTTTTATACTCAAATACAGAAGACTTACCTGCGAAAATCACAACCCATTTTAAGCCAAAAAATGGTTGACAGTAGATATGATGTTGAGCTTGTTGCGGTTGAGGTGATTGAGCTTGTTGAGTATTTGCTGTACAGATCCCTTCGAACATTGAACGTCGATTAGCTGTCTTACTTCTGACAAAAGTCTACTTACGAAAAATGCCTGGTGGAATCGGCCGGTAGATTGCGGGAGAAAACGGATGAAACGGAGGTGAGGTATCTGGAAAGAGTAATCGATGTGTGGGATGATTCGGTGGAAAGAATGAGAATAATGTCGGATGAAAAAATGGAGATGATTTGATTTGATGACGAGGCGTTGGTTGTTTTTGAGCATACATTATTCGATAAAGTTTCTGCCAATTTTTTTCATTTGCTGCATTATCCGATGTTTGAGGAATTGACACTAGTGCTAAGTATGAATGAACAACATGCATGCTTTTCTTTCGCAATGAACATTCTTACCCGCTTTTTCAAAATCACGAACACAGAGATCATGCCAAAGAAGATTGTCATTTAATGTATTGTGAATATCGCGACATGTGGCTTGGAGAGCTAGTAGCGATTTTATCGGAAGGTACTTTGCTAGGCGAAGCTAGAATAAACAAAACAATTTCTTTTACATCTAGATACAAAATATTCAAGTGACATACTTTAATTTCATTGGGCAATCCAATCAGCGTCGCACTAGACCGCTGGCCTGACTCTGGAGAGCAGAAATTATGTCAAAGGAAATGTTGTTAAGACAAAATATTACCTTCCAGTAGTTTACACAATAAACGATTCGCTAGATTATCTTTGAATGATCGAGAAAGATGTTGTAGATCATGGTATGGAAGAACAGCATCGAGAGCCATTGCTTAAGAAACGAAGAAAAGAAAAAATAATCAATAAATAATCCATGTAACGAAACTATTTCTTTACCTTCCTTTTGTGTATACAAATATTTCGCAATGTTAAATGATAGTTTTCCACATGCTTGTGAAATGGAATTAACAACTCCTAGAATGAAACGAATCACAGACATAATGTAATATATTTCAAGCAATCAGTTGAACTTTTACCATCAATAGTCACCAATGAATCAGTTTTCATGATTGCTAATGAACATCGAATACGTTCTTCTTCACATAATTTATGACGATAGCGAATAACATAGAATGTCGATGATTTTCTTGTTTTCGTCAAATCGTAGTCATTGTCGGTGTCCTACAACGAATAAAATACATACAAAACTTCAAATCAAGTTTTTCCTACCGTTTGAAATCCACTTTCCAACATCAGTGCGTGCAACGCCAAAACAATGAAATCAAAGTCATTTTCGGGATGTGAACATTCAACCAAGCGATGCATTATAACGGGATACGTGTGTATATCTCGCACTTCATCTAATGTCAACGGTTGGTCCATTGATAATGAAGACATCGTTTCATTGATTACATATACAGCATCTCCCACATGAAGATCGGATTCTGATAATTTTTTTTCTTCACTTAAGACACTTGATCCATTAGCGGATAAATGAAAATTTGACCTGAAACGAACAAAATGAATTTTTTTTTCGAGAAAAATAAACACTTACTTTCTCAAGGATAAAAACCGTTTTTTAATTTTAGTTTTCAACTCCACGATCGATAAGTCGTCGTTAATATCATCTGGACTGATTAAATACGTTGATGTATGAAATTTCAAGCGAAATTTCATTATTTCAAACTAAATAAACAAACAGGAAGAACGTGATGAAACTTTCTCCTCTTTTTTTTTGCTAAGCTAGATAGCGCTCTTTTGCTTTGCCTCTTGTTTAAATGAGTCAGGGCACAATGAATTCACATGATCGTTTTCTCATAGGTTCAAATAAATCGACCAATCAGATTGCAGCATGTCGCTACAATGACATGTCTTTGTTTGTTTCTTGTTGTTTTTCTTTTTCGTATCTCATTAGAATTCTATAGGCGCAACATGAGCGATCGAGGAGTAAGTGAAAAATGATATTTGTGGAAAGAGAAATCTATTTTGGATTCCTATTTAGTATTCACGAGAACGAGATAGCGGTCGATCTCGACGACGATCACCTTCAAGTCGATCACCCTCACCCAGAAGATAGTAAGTTCATCTTTGCACATTTATATTCGTGAGTGTAGATTGAGTAGTTCGGGCGATGACAAAGACAGATGATGTTTTCGAACTATTTTCGAGATTTTCCTTATTTAAAATAGTTCTCGTTCACCATCAAATCATCGATCAAAACGCAGTCCACCTGGTGATCGTCGTCCACCACCAAATGAAGTCCATCGAGAGAATCCAATTCCAAGCCCTGTTCTCGGTGTATTCGGCCTGTCACAATACACAAAGGAGCGCGATCTTAAAGGTATGTTAGTTTCATGAGGAAACGAAATTCTACAGAGATCTTTTATTACTTTTCTAGATCTTTTCCATAAATTTGGCCGCATAAAAGATGTTCAGATTGTGATTGATAAAAAAACGAATAAATCCAGAGGATTCGGTTTTGTCTATTTCGAAGAAGTCGAAAGTGCTACACGAGTACGTACGAAAACCCGATGTCTCCGTTCTGAATGTACACACACGAGATTTATTTAGGCAAAAGAAGCTTTGAATGCAGTCGAACTCGATCATCACCGTCTACGTATTGATTATTCGGTAACGAAACGTGCACATACACCAAGTAACACATTGTGAAAATTCTATCCTGTTAAAAGTATCTTTCTTCTTCTCCTCTGTTTCAAGCACCTGGAATTTATATGGGCGTCCGTACGAATTCCTACCATCGTTCTAATGGACATAGTTATCGCCGCTCTCCATCACCTGATAGAAGATCTTACCATCGACGCCATCATCACCGCCGTCACGATCATTCATCCAGGTTTGTTTTTGACTTTGGGACACATTTCTTCCTAGCAACTGTATCGATTTAGATCACGTTCTCGCAGTCGATCAAGATCTCGACGTGGTGAACGCCGACGTCGAAGTCCTGGTTATGCACATGATTAGTTGAAAAAGTAATGGACAAAATGAACGTTTTTCCAGGTGTCATTGCCGTTTCTTGTTTAGGTATACGAGTGAATCTCAATGAAATGAGAAAGTGTGTAGTCAAGCTTCTGTATTCATTTGTTTTTTCTATGAAAAAAAAAGCAACAACTATGAAAATGTGTCTTTTTTCCCTTGCGATTATGTTTACTCATAGATGGTTTCTTCTTCTTTCGTCTTATTATTTGTGTATGTGTTTATGCGCTACACCGATCATCTTGTTTTCCCCTCTTTTTTCTTGAAGCGATAAGATCTTCAAATTCATTTCTTGTCTTTTGTTTGTTTTTTTCTCTATCTTCTCTTCATTCTATGTGTATCAAGGAAACAACGAGAAAGAAGACGTTTGTTATCAACATTAAAGACTGTTTTTCATATGAATATGACAACAAAACTAATTTATTCCCTCGTCAAGCGGTTGTTCACTTACAAATCAATAGTCAGAAAAAGAATCGGCAACAATTTTGACATTGGTATTTACTTTTGATGAATTAATACGTATTTTTGTCGAAGTATGAATAATTGATTTAGTAAAAACAAATATACCTCGGCTATTGACAAGTCAGTCAGTTTCAAGAGTAATGATCAACGTGTTACGAGTAGTTCTCTTTCTCTTGATTATCGAAATGACCGAATTTTAATTAAGACGAAAAAGAAAGGAGGAAGCCAATGAATTCCATGCTTGTTGAGTTTGAACTTCTGAATATTTCATTATGATCAGAACTCAGCGGCAGTACGGACGCCAACATTCAATCCAATAAGGATGCTACCTATTCGTGATCCAGGTGAAATCAATGTGAACGTTCATCCTACTGATAGAACGGATTACAGCTTTCGGAATGTGTCTATAGCAGGTAGAGAAGCAGTATCGCATAAGAATATCGATTGAAATGTTGAATTTCTAGTGGAACCAGTAGCGGTACCAGCTCCAACTGACGTAGGTTAATTGTTAGGAACTTTAAACTTCAAATTTTTCTTTCGTTTCGTGAGTAAACATCAGAGAAGAGTAGGAAGAAAAAATACATGAGAAGTGTAAAAGAAGAAAAAAGTCGTGATGCATGAGGGAAAAAAGGAGAAAAAAGATGATGATTGTGTGTATTTTGTTGATTGTTGCTGACTGTTGATCGGTTGTGAAGTAAGACGTCAAACATCGAGAGAAGTTTTTTTTTTACAAATTTTTCAGCACGATTTACCGCCCGTGATGGCTGTAGCAAAATATGGCGCATTGTTTCCACATGTTGCACAACGTGGTAAAGATCTTCTGCATATATTAGTTCATGGAGCTGCTAATTTACCTATGATCGATGGTCGTCAACCACGATGTTACGTGACCGCGTAATGAATTTCAAATAAAATCTTTCACTTTCTTTATACGTTAATGCTTTGTCTGTTCAGACAAAGTCGATCAACGATGGCCACACAGGATATTGGGGAAACGATTAATGCTACGAATGTTGTCGAAGGCGTTTCACCCCATTGGAACGAAATGATCTATGCTGACATATCAGAAGACTCAAATCATACTGAAGGTAAAATTAAGATTGAAGATTTATAAATACGATAGGAAAAAACTATGGAACTCTTTCGCATCTGCAGAGGTTATCATACTGATTATTGACGAGCCACGCCAAAGAACCATCGCTGAACATCGTTTTCCGTGGCGTTGGCTGGAACCATTCTATCAATATCATCTTAATCTGCAACATACATTGAAACAAACTGCTCAAACCACTAGTCTATTTGTGTCTCTAATGCGTAAACAAAGTTCATTATCAAAAGAAGATATACGATATTTCGGCTTGGAAGTTTTACTCAATCGATTCGAAGCAATATTAACCAAATCTGAAGTTCTCTATGCTGTTGGAAGGATTGTGCCTGACTATGAAACGTACAAGTAAGCGTTCTATTGTATTCTTATTCGTTATCACTGAATAAATAAATAAAATCATTGACCTACTTCTTTCCAGACATGATTTCCTAAAGAATCCAGATAATCCACAGTTGGGCGTCAATTTTCGAAGAGTCACTTTGCCATCTGCACAAGATTTTAATGTTGCGAATTATTCATATGCCGGTTATCCTCAAGTATCATTAGCGTGTAAAGAAGTATGGGAACACATTCATTATTCAGGATTAGAATTTCTCTATTCATCAAAATTTTAGTCAAAATTGCCAACATGGATGCATAATTATTTGTTTTCCCATGAACAAGAAAAAGATAATATGTTTTCGAATCATGCTGCACTTGTCATCGAATTCTATGGTTTTCGAACCATTTCCAATAATCCAAACTGGTCAATCCGAGGATTGGTTGGATGGGTAGGAATTCGTTTAGATACGCGAGCATATGATGCACTTACAACTTCCGCTTCATTAGAAGGAATGCGAACAGATGGTGAATAATTCACTCAACATAAATTTATCTTTATTTAATTTTGTTTGTTTTCAAGGTTTGCTGGTCGAGAGTGACGGCGAACTCACTCCTGAGTCTGCTAAGTATCTAACAGCTGAAGTGCTGCTTCGTCTTGTCTCAGAGAGACATCCGGGAAAGAATCTTGTCGCATATACAGGTAGTAATTTACCCATCCTGCCATCATATTATGTTGAAGGTATTCGACATGGTGGTGCTCCACCTGTCTATATGCAAGTGACTGTACCTGATAGAGCCATTTTACCACAAACAATGCCTCAACAAGTAGTGCCACAAGGTGTGCCGACAATCTCGCCGGTGAGTGGAGCTTTGTGTTCATCTCTTGAGCTAATCGATAATTGAACAATAATTTTCCTTTAAATTTTAGGTAGTTCCACAAACAATGCTTGCTCCTCAAATGTATCATCCAACTCATATTGAAGTAAGATGTTTTCCACTGAAATAGGATGCTAATACAACCATTTCTTTCTCATAATAGGTTCTGCCATCGATGCAACTTATTGACAAAGGAGAAGTAAACTATTTTTAGTAATTTATTCCTTCAATGTATGGTTGAACTTTTACAGGGTGGTCGTTTTCATGTGCCACGCATCAACATCTACGATATGAACGATATCCCAACCGAATATCGTGCGATGATCCCAACCAATTATCCTCCACGTCGTGATGACGATGTTGATGGCTGGTTCGATTATTTTCAACGTGAAGTTGCGAATTATCAACAAGCTATTCGACGTGTTATTCAAGATGTAACACAGCTACGACAACAGTTAGGACTGATTAACGCAGCGAATCAAGATTTAAAAATGCGAATCGAAAATTTTGATAAAAAGAAAAAAGTTTTGTATGAAATTTTCGAAGGGGATAAGTTGGACAAAGAGAAAATACGAGATATCTTTAGTGAGTATCACTTCAAGTTATTCTTTCTTGACAGTGGTTGAATTTGTTTTTCTTGCAGATCGTTTATCAGCGAAAATATCTGCGCAACAGCTTGAATTAAAGGAGAATTATGGTAAAATTAGTAGTTACGAAAAAGAAATCGCTCGAGTAAGTTTAAAACGAAATGTATCGTTGGTGAAAAAGTCGTACAATTTTCTTTTAGAAAGGCGAATTACGTGATCAATATGAGGTCTTAGTGAAAACCATGCAAGCACGTGAAATTGAATTACGATTGATGAGGGAACGATTAGGTAAAGCTGATGGACTCGAAGAAACGGTTCGACATCAAGAAATTGTCATCGAAAAATTGGAATCAATGATTACCAATTATATGAATCAAAGACGTGCAAGAGGTGCATCGATAATCATGAGAAGTTTTGTAACGATAGACTTCTTGTCTATATTTAGGTCTACTGAATGATACCGATAAGCTTTTCTTGACAGAACATGCAACGATTAGTTCAGAGAATAGGCAATATCGCACTGACGATCAGGCACGAATCATTGAGCGTCAAGTAGTAGTCGAACGGCCAGTCGTAGTCGAACGGCCTGTCGTAGTCGAGAGGCCTGTAGTAGAAACTCGTGTGATAGTTGACGATAAGACTCAATCTAATGACCAGTCTTTGCATACACATGGTCATCATCATCACGTTCATGATCACCGATGCCCAATTCACGTAAGAGTTTGACTTAGCCTAACGTGTTTGCAACTAACAATAATCTCTCAGAAATTAATGGTTTTCAAAAGAAAATTCTTACCTTTCTCTTGTAGAAAGACCGTAAAGTTGGTACTGTCGCAGGAAAAAAAACAACTGAAGTCACAACAACAACAACAACACAAGTTGACGATGCCAGACGACGAGAAGAACTTGCTCGACAACGAGATGAAGCCACTCGACAGCGCGAAGCTTTGCTAAAACAACGCGAGGATCTTGTTCGACAAAACTTAACTTATCAACAAGAGCTGGCTAATCTCAAGGCTCGAGTAAGTAGTGAAAATCCATTGATACCACCTGAATAATACTTTCTTTTCAGTTTCAAGAAAATGCAGCTGCATGGGGTAGAGAAAAGGCTGAGCTCATTTCGAAAATCAATGATATCGATCAACCTGTAAGTTTCATCTTCTTAGTTCGTAAATCATTTCATATTCGTGGCTCTTCTAGTAATATTCAACTGGCCAACAGAAACTTCAACTTCCTCAAATGTTCTATTTTTTTGTTCAATAATAAAAAAACTGAGTGCAAGGCAAACAGATGCTTTTGTCTTCACGACAGAGAGTATAAACAATATCTGACATGTAAAAAATAGTCACAAACAAGTATGAACATTGAAATATGTGCACAGAGAGAAAGAAATCAAAAAGTATCATTCATATCTAATTCATATCTGAGCTGTAGCCACTACTAGCAGCCGAAAGTGGTGTAGTACAGATTGGTGATTGAACAGTGACACGTTGAAGAATTCTTTCTTTTAATTGCTTATCAATATGGTGTAACTCATCGACAATTGCTTTTGATCGATGTTTATTCTCTTGATATTGCTGACGATTCAAAGGATGCCGATGACTCTTGATTTGACATTCAAGTTCAGTTAATTTTTCGTTCAGATGACAATGTTTCTCATGACGCAATTTGAAGTTAATTTGAAATTTCAACCAAGTCACTAAAAGAGTATCGTTCAACTTCAATTATGTCAAAATAACAGACTTACCTTTTGATAAAAGCAAGTTATTTGTTCTGTAGTCACGATTTTTCCAATCGATTTCATGTTTATGATGACATTTGTTGCATAGTAATGTGTCGCAATGATAGCAAACATCCAATTTTTGATACGATTTACAATCGTAACATTTAGCGCTGATCTGAAACGATCGATTGGCATCTGATTTGTCTTGTCGAATTTGTTCGACAAGTGTTGATACGATACGATTAACAGGTAGAATTTGTCCAAGGAAACGTGATCGACAGAGAGGACAGGTGACAAATGAATGATTATTTACTGTTGAACGAAGACATTTACAACAAAATGTATGCGAACATGGTAATAAACGTGGATCATCGAAAAGATCCAGACAAACAGGGCATGTTAATGTTTCTTCAAATGATGGCATCTAAAACTCCGAAGAAAAGGAACTAATCATATGGTAAATACAGATGGGGAGGGAGGAGAAGAAAAAGATTTATTCCGAATTTCAATGGCCTTCATAAAAACGTTCGAGAAAACCAACGGGCTTTTTCTTATATGTGTCCTTTTTGCGGTCCATAGTAGCTGTATTATGTTGTTGTCGCCAAATTTCAGCCGTCTCAACAAAATCCATTTGGCCACGAACGACAAGTAAATCAATAACACGCAAATCGGTTACATGTTTGTTTCGCATGAAATTTTCCTGAAAGAAAAAAACAACGAAGAAATAGTTTGAATTTCAATGTTAAACTTCTCATAAACCTTAATCGCATCACGTAAGCGCGTTTCTGTCCAGTTGTTTTTGATGTAATCAACGCGAATGTAAGGAATTTGACGAAGCCAAATTTTATACAGATTTAAAACACGTCTTTTTGCTTCCCCATGATCTGCCGATAGAACTGGTCGAACCTGTTTCAACGTCTGAGGTAGACGCGTCGTTAACGACATTGAATAATCTGAATTTGTAGTAGATATTTATTCAAAAGAAAATAGCTGGGTTGAAAACAATCAGCGAAAAATTCTGGATTCTCAAACCGAGACGAACAATTGGAGAATACGCTGCAACAGGAGAACCTATCTCTATGCGTTTGATAGTCGTCCGATAGATGGTGCTCGTTCTGAAGGCGCTTACACTCTACTTGCCCTTTTTTTTCGAAGAGGCCACCAATTCTGAACATTGTAGTTGTAGATGAAAGATGTATTAAATGAAACTGATGAAAACACACGTACGAAATTTGAATCTCTCGGTTTCTCCGTGATGTGCCTTTTGAAGTTTATTTTTCCGAGTCCTCTCTTCTATTTGTTTATGATATAAAAGTTGAACCGATCTTATTTGTGTCATGAATCTTTGTCAACAGCAGCCTTCGCATTTCTCGTATTTTATATAATGCTGATTATCATATAATAAATCTTGATTCTATATAGTTACTTCGCTCACATCGCATCAGACGATATCAGGTTACGCCCGTCATCATCCATGTGTATTATTGTACTTCAATAGCTAGAAACAGTGCTCTATATATATATATATATATAATATATAGACATGTATATATAAAGTTTGTATTGGGAAAACATGTTCAAAACAAAGATGGAACGTGTTTTCTAAGTGTTCGTCTCAACTTAGGTCGTTATAGGTTGAGCGTGCGCGGCCGTGTATTTGCGTGCTGTTTCGTAGAATTCTTGAGGATCCTTCAAAATCTGTTGCGCTATGACTGGCACAACGGGGCTTTCAGTACTTGGGTCCGCCAGTAACTCGATTATTTGAAGTAAAACTATAAATGAAAATCGAACGCATAGAAATCTTTTTCAATCGAATTCATTTTACTTGTAACGATCGACAGATTTGGTGTCCATTTTTCACCAAGAACATCAAGACCTACAAGATGAACAGTACTAATCGTATAGATCCTTTTCTTTTTCTCAACGCTTACAGATGCTTCCATCATCTTTGATTGATGGATGATACACCGGTGTCGCGAATTTAACCTAAAGATAGCAAAGTCCATTCGAATGAATCATTCGCCAGTAGAGAACAAAGTACTTTAGGCGGTTTAAATGGAAAATCTGTCGGCATAGTAATATCAAGCGTGAAAATATGATTAGCATATGGCGAATTATCCTATAGGAAGAAAATAAAAACAGATAGTTAATATATAGAAACTACGATGAGATTTATTCTACTGACTGGCCCAACAATTTTAGCTTCCAACTGTAATACTGAAATAGATGATTGATAGTCGAAACAAGAAATGGTGGAAAGTGTCCGTTACACTTACTATCGCTGCCTTTTGGTTCTAGTTTATTAATTTGTGCGGAATTTTCTTTTGCAGCGTTGAATTCCTATAGAAAAAGGCAAGATAAGTCTATATCTTGATTGTTTTCCTTCTTGAAATTACTTTCAATAATCGACGTTGAATCATAGCCATGCTAGTTTTTATCAACTATATCAATATGGACAAAATAAACAAGTACCAAATGAAATCGAGTTGAATAAAAAATAAAAATAGATTTTAGTAAGAATATAGTTTAAGAGAAAGAAAGTTCTGATTGGTTGATTAAACTATGGATATGGATATTAGACAAAGCTTTTCTCGCAGTAGTCTGACATCTGTTGAGTTCAATACGATGATCTTTTGACAGTAATTCTTCATCTTGAAGGCACAGTTTTAACTGGAGATTGTCTCTTGACCGTGAGGGCGAAAAGTACGGATCAGCGTGTGATTCTAGGTTTATTCAATTCTCATCCATTTTTACGCTAGCCTCCACAACCAAGCGAAGACCGAGGAAAAAGCAACACGCAAGCAATATGTGAGTGAAAATGCAATATAAAAGTGGCACTTTTCGATGTTTTCGAGTAAAGAAAAACACGCAAAAAGCCTATGCTCATGGATATCGAAAAGAAGAAATATAGCATCGAGGCATATAATCTATCCGACTTAAAATGGTTATTTGTAGATTTATCAAATGTAACCGTGCGTGCCTTGAACTTGATTTATTCTTCGAATCAAAACAGAAAACAATTTTATCTTTTTTTTGTACAAAATAAGTAAAGCCTTTCTCAGCTTTTGCAACTTTGATACACTACCATGAGGAAATATACCTATGACAGTAAGTTGCTTTCAGCTCTCTACTGATGTTTGACACAAAACTGTGTTTTGGTTAGACACGCCAGTGAAGAAGTATAATGGTACTCTTTTATAAAATATTTTATTACCAGTTTCCTTTTAGATGAACGTGTTGCTTGAATAACAAAATGCAATACAGAGCTGCGGATTTACTATTATTGAATATGAAAACAGGTCAATATTAATACGGTGTTATAAAACAGAGTCATATTAATGTAGACCACCCTCACCACCAGGATACACTATGCCAGAATCTACTGATAGAACCTTAAATCTCGCTAATACGCTGGCGATGGTTTAAAAAGCCTTTCATTCATGGAACTTGCTGCATACAAAAAATCAATTATGGATTTTAATAAAATTTGCAAAAATACAGGCGTATCAGCTAGAGGGAGTAATCGGTTCCCTAGAAAAAAAAACTTTCTAGCTGGAAGTTTAAGAAGAATGTTATAAAAATCAGCTTATTCGATGCAAAATTAAACTCTGCGCCGAATAAAATCCAAATCAAATTTTCTTAATCGGTTTCTCATCAATAAAAATATCATCATCTAATTCAGAATCGAACTCCGCATCGATAGAGCTCTGTTTCTTGTACCAGAATTCATTTGACCATAAATTTTTGTGTCATTTTTGGTTTTCTAATGCTAGGCTCGCTAGAATGCGGAATATATGATTCTTCTTCTTCTTCTTCTGAGAACAATGAATCAACTAGATCATGATGACAAATTAAAAAGTCAGACGCAGGTACTGGAACATGATTAAATATAAAAATACAGTTCCACTTGTATTAGATTAATTCTTTCTGATGTGGCCCATGTACTCATGTCCCAATAAGAGGAGATTCTAAGTGATCTCATATTGTCTTTATCATCAGTGTGGATTTACTCGGTTCACCACACGATTAACTCAGTTTATATAGCTTCAAACATTTTCTATGTCTCATGGGACGCTACGATTGTGCTATTAGAATACTTTGCTAATCGATTAAATCGTAGTTTATTTTCTACATATGAATGAAATCGTATCCCTGAAAATAAAGGCAGCCATCTGTTAGAACACTGAGCTAAGTTGTGGACATGTTTAATTGAGACTTCGTCAATAGTGAAACATGCGTACTTGTATGACACTGCAACAGTTTTGTTTATAGATGCATCTCTTGAGCATGTTCTCCTTATTATTGAAATTGTGGAGAATTTTAATCACTAGACTAACGTTTTTAAGAACTTGTCTATGTTTCGTAATTAATTGCGACATTACATTTACCTGCTCGTAAACTTTGTAATGTGAATATATAATAATCATATTTAACTTTATTTCAGACTATATTAACTGTGGTTTGTATTTTAATGAAAAGACAACGAAATACATGCACATGTATATATATATATAGGAGATATTTGAATTAGATTAATTGTTCAAGTTCGTCAGCTGAACGAGAAAGATATGATGCTGCTTCACGGTAGGCATTAACAAGAAGTTTAATAGAATTGGATTCAGAACCAGATAATTTCATTTGCTTCGCTGATTTATTCACTAATGAGTCACTTGTTCCTAGAATGAAACCGAAAACATACAATTAGATCGAACGTATGCAAAGAAACTGATGATATAGCAACCATTCGTATGCGTATGGGGTGTAACAAGCGTTGGCGGAAGCGGAGGTGGTGGTGGTGCTAATGGTGTTGTGTTAGTTAAAGATTGTAAGAAATTCGACGGAGAAAAATTTGGACGGAACAATGATGATGCCGGATTTGGGCCATTTGAAGCAGCAGCTGCTGAAAAGTATGCAGATAGATCAAGTGATGGACGAAACTGTTGCGAAAAAGCATGTCGAAGAAAGTCAGCATCAAATGCTGATAACGTCGATGTTGGTGATGTAACCAAATCAGACTATCAATATATATAATTTATGAAGTTTTTTTAAATATTTTCCCAGACAATTACTGTTTTTGATGTTGAATTATTGGAAGTTGAATTTGATCGATTCTTTTTGCTAGTATTCTCATTTGTGTTAAAGCGATCGTTAGTCGTAGATAGTGCACTTGTATGATCCTATCCACGTAAATATACGACGTTTTTATGTAATAAGAAATGTTTCTACTTGATGTAAGAATGGGCTGGTTGTGTGAGGATGCAGTGAAGATGGTTGATGAGATTTACGTGCTTTTAACACACCGCGAATTATTCGTCGAATGCGATCAAGCGATAAATCACGATATTCTTCGATACAAGCTGTTTCTAATGCTTTCACTTGTTCATCGTACGTGGAGCCAAGTGAGGTTGATTCATTGATTGATGTTTGAATGAATGTCTTAATTAAGGGAAGGGAAAGACACAAATTTAAACAATTTGTAGATTTCCTTAGACTTACTTTAAGACTTCGCATACGTTGTTGGGATTCATTTTCTCGCTTGACTTTATTGCTATTGCTATTGTTGTTTGATTCAACTGGATTTGGTGTATCATCTTGGTCTGGTTCTTGTATTGATTTAATCGTTAGCGTTTCACTTGTATTGTGTGGTGATCGAGAACGATCTCTTGACGAATGAGCAAGCATTTCTAAATAGAATGTATGATCATCTACTCGACATAAGTTCTAAAGACAAATCTCGGCATGAAATAATAAAAAAGAAGCAAGAAAGAAAAGTCTCTTTGACGTTTTCCTTTTCTGTTCTTCTTCTCTCTTTCTTTCTTTGTCATCATCATCATATATTTCTTGGAGTTCCTCTGTCATTATCTATGAAAATACGTAGTGATGAGTGAATAAACCTGGTACGTTCTATACTTTTCTCTCGTTTTTCTCGCTATTAATCTGTTGACGCTTTACCGCATGTTTAGGTTGACATGTTCGTCGACCTGTCGTACTAATAGAACGATGCTTGAATCAATTTCAGAGAAAAAATTTTGAGCTATATAGGAGAGGAAAGCTTCGTAGAAAGGACGGAAGACTATCTTCCTGCCTTGTTCTCTCCCTCCCTAAAAAAGTCTTGCTCTTTCTTTTTGACTAAAAGACATGTCGTCACTGTAATCAACGAGGGTGAAAGCCGGTAAACGTCTTTATATGTTCGATGTCGGTAAACTATTAAAAACAGAAAGAGAATGTAGCAGTGAGTATGCTTATTCCGCTCGTCTAACAAAGAAATTGATAATGAAGACGAACGACAAGGCATTCTACACTGCTACTACTCATATAACTTTTCCGTCACTTCATCTTCTTCCCCAAAACCGGTGTGCTCATTCTTTCCAACGAAGACGACAATTCTTTTCCTCGTCGCCCAAAAAATTACGCTGACGATGAAGAAGATCATGTTTTCTATTCTTAAACGGAATGATGTAAGATGAATGAACACACACACACATACAATATAGGTTAGATTCTATCTCGTAGCAACAATTTACTTTACCTTGACAGTGCGACGGAAGTCGAATAGTGGCGTTAGAATAAAAGTAAAAGAAAAAATCTTATCAACAATATTAGCACTAACTCATTTTACATAATGACAACGGATATATATCTAATCAATATATAAGTTACACTTTTGGAAACATTGCATTTGGCTATCCCATTCATTTTGATTATTAATCTTTACAGATTATTCAAAATATTTCCTGTACTTCGTAATTCTGTAGCAAATTTATCCGCGCCGCTTTTCGTTTACTTTGAATCAAATCAACAGCATCATCTATCTGCATATACGTCTCATTTGTTAACCAATAGAAAATTTTCACATGTCCTTGTTAGTAGTCAATATGGACATATTTCTTGAAATGTGTTTCTCTCACTTCTTGACTTGTGATTGTTCCATCAAAAGCTATTTATAGATCTAACTGTTTACATAATGAATAGTGGCAATGAAAACGATCAGGCTCAACAACCCTTTCCTGATAAACTTGTTTTTCCAGCTGCTGAAAATAACAAACAACCGATCTTAGAAGTTTTGCTCAATCATATTATTCCTGATTCAACACCTATTTCTGTTCTCGAAATCGCATCAGGCGCTGGACAACACATCGTACATTTTGCTGCTCATTTTCCGTTAGCGACATTTCAGCCATCCGACGTCGATTCATCATACTTTAAAAGCATTCGAGCTCATATTGATGAATATGATGTAAATGCATTTACAAAAAACATTCTTCCACCTTTAACTGTCGACGTTCTTTCATCAACAAATCCAATCAAGGATCATTCGTACGATTTTGTTTACTGTTGCAATCTTATTCATATCACACCAATTGAATGTACCAAGGGTTTGTTTTCAGTAGCAGATAAAGCATTGAAACCGAACGGTAGTCTCATCACTTATGGACCCTATGCACTGGCTGGCGACGGAAGAATTACACCTGAAAGTAATCGACGCTTTCATGCTCACTTACAAGCAAAAGATTCGAGATTGGGCTTAAGAAGTATAGACGAATTGGTGGCTATTGCTCACGAACATCATATGGAATTGAAACGGACATTCGATATGCCTGCGAATAATAAAATTCTTTGGTGGATCAAAACCAAAGATTCATAATGCACTTTGTTTTATTTTATAACTGTAGTACATTTAATAAAAGAAAAATTGTAACGTAATTTCATGATTGTTTGAAAAAGATCACAAGTATATCCATTGCGATGTCTCTATTCTGTCTATCTACATATGAAGATTTAACAAAAGAACGAACAAAGAAGAAAGGAAAAGACACTACCGAATGTAAACATTTGTTTTCTTTCAAATCGCCAGTGCGTCACTGTTCGTACAAAAGCTACGTACAGCGAATGATTTGTTAATTATTCTTTTTTTAAATAAATTCCGTTGTCATTATGCCGCTACACTCTCCAGAACGTCTTCAAAGACATCTATCACCTCGCACTCCCATCGATGATTCTAGACTAAAAAAACTTGCCAAAAAGCGGTGAGAAGAAAATGCTATTAATGGACATGTCTTCATTTTTGTTTTAGAAAACATTCTGATATCAATCCGGACACGGGTAACGAGTCTGATACACCTTGGTAAAGACTATCTGGTACTGTCTGAGCGTCTATCTATACCGATCATTTAGGTATACAATTCATAATACAGTAAAGAAGCGAACACGCTTGACAACGTCCGCAACACCATCGTCATCAGCATCAAATCAATCGTTGAATAGAAAGGCAAAGATGACCGACACTGATGATGAACTCATCGTACCTCTCAAACGGACATTACGAAGGAAACCAGCTAAAACAGTTGTTTCAACCGATTCTGACGATACAATTATTATCGAAGATGAAGATGAAGAAGAAGACGAAGAAGAAGTGAAAGATAGAAAGGAGAAGAAGAAGAAGAAAGAGGCTAAAAAACCAGTGGAACTCGTCAAAAAGAAAGTTGTCCATCGACGTAAGTTTGCTATGCACGTGAATATTTCAATTATAATGAGTTATTATTGTTCTCGCAGCTGAAATAGCCGATCATGATTTGGATGAAGAAACCAAAAGAGCGATGCGAGAACAAACTGAACGGGATAAACGTATCAAAGACCAACAAGAGCGTGAAGCAGCAGCAAGTTTAGAACGTCTACAGAAGCAAAAGGAATATAATGGAACTATTCTTGCTGCACACGAACAAAAACAACGGCCAGTCGCATTCGAATTAGTTTTAGAAACCGATCCAAGTACAAACGAAATTGTGATCGAAGTCGATCTAATGCTTGTTCAATATATGAAGAAACATCAGGGTAATCAATGAGATCGTATCCAATGTGATAAGGATTGATGTGTTTACTTTTCAGTGGAAGGTGTTCGATTTCTGTGGAGTCAAGTGTTTGAATCAACAGCTAGTATTGCTGCCAGTATTGATAAAGAAACAAAAGTAGATCGAGGAGGCTCCGGAGCTATTCTCGCACATTGTATGGGTTTGGGTAAAACATTCACTACAATTACATTGATTCATACATTATTTCGTTACAAACAATTGACACATATTCATCGTGTGTTGATTCTATGCCCATTAAATACAGCGAACAAGTATGAATTCAAATTGGAATATTCTGTTTGACTAAAAACAACGTCTCTATTGTAGTTGGAGAAATGAATTTCGACAATGGATCGGAAGTTTAGAACCGCGTATCGATGTTTATTTGTTCAGTGCTGATGATATCGCGAAAAAGGATCGCCTTTCTTTTCTTCGTCGTGTATGTCGATATTTATTAACTAATGGTGATTGACTTTTTTTCCAATGTTTAGTGGCATGAAGGCGGTGGTATTTTGATTATGGGCTATGAAATGTATCGTTTATTGAGTTATGCGTCAGATGCTACAGCTAAAACACCACGCAAAAAGACAAAGAAAAAACCAAAATCAACTGACAATAGCGGCAACGACTCGTCAAGTGATAGTGACGATCAGGGCTGGATGAGAAAAACCACTAAAGCAAAAGCTGATTTAGCTAATATTGAAAAATATCGTACGTTGGACATCTTCTGGAAATCTATCCTTATTACGATTGTCTTCTCTTTGTTCAGGGAAATATCTTCGATCGCCTGGACCAGATTTGATCGTCTGTGATGAAGGTCATATGATGTGAGTATCTTCCTGCAATCAACAATTACCTGACTTGTTCATCACTAGTAAAAATCCCAAGAGTGCTGTAACTCGTGTTGTGAATGAAGTGCGTACATTACGTCGTATAGTGTTGACTGGTACACCGATGCAAAACAATCTCAAAGAATACTATGCAATGATCAATTTTTGTAAACCAAATTATCTTGGTTAGGTTTGTTTTACACGTTCAGCTAAGATTGAAATCTCTTTCTTCAGGTAGTGAACATGAATTTTCTCGTAATTTTCGTATACCAATCGAAGCCGGTCAACACAAAGATAGTTCTCCAGGTGATGTTGCTTACATGAGACGTCGAGCATACGCTCTAAATCAACGTTTAATGAATGTACTTCATCGACGTGATTTCGATGTCCTACGATCGTTTTTACCTCCAAAATTTGAATACGGTATGGAAGAGTGTGTAGTATGTAAGGTCATATACATGTTTTGGACTTTATTCAGCTGTAAAAATCAAATGTACGCCAATACAGCAAGAACTATATCGAACATATTTGTTAATTCAAGATATTGATCCAACAGCTCGACTCAGTAAGTCTATTATGTTTACCAACAAAACCTCATAGAAATCAATCTATGTTTAGACATGGCTAAACTGCTCGGTGATTATCAATATCTAATGAAGATCTGGACAGTAAGTCATTTACCTTTGTATCATAGCGTTTTTCACTTATTGCAACTCGATTTGACAGCATCCATGGCTATTGAAGCCGCATTATATTGATGGCTTTTATAAATATTTAAAAGGGCAAGACCAAGTCGAGACGGATCAGTTTTTTAATGATGATCCCGATGAGATCGATGATGAAGGAGGAACGAAAACGCCGAAGCGCATCAAACCAAGAAATACAACTAAAATGTTACCACGTGTAAGTCATTCTCTCATGATAGAAAGCGAAACAAAGTTCGTTTTAGGGTATGGCTGCCACGATTCCCCAACAGAAAATTAGCAAATATTTTCAAAATGGAGATAGCGACGATGATGATTCCAAGAGTTTGAATAGAGCGGAGGTGGTCGAAAAGGCAATGAAAAAGGAATGGTGGTACGATATGTTTGATGTCAATAAATCGCAATTCGATGTGAGTTCCATCATGATGAAAGAGTTTCTCTCTCGAGTTTGGTTTTTATTTAGATCGAATTATCAGGCAAATTTGAATTGTTTCGTGCAATTCTTCATGAATGTGAAGCTATCGGTGATAAATTATTGGTATTTACTCGAAGTATTCTTGCACTTGATTACATTGAACAATGGCTTGAACGATGGAGTTCCCGAGCACCATCACCTAAATGGGTCAAAGGTGTGGATTACTTCCGCATGGATGGTAAGAACGTTTACTCTAATCATGATTGAAGAGCACATAAGTGAACTCTAGGCAAAGTACCAATTAAACAACGATCAGCTGAGATTAAATTGTTCAATGAACCTGAGAATAGTCGTGCTCGTCTATTTCTTATCTCTACAATGGCTGGTGGCATTGGTATCAATCTCTATTCAGCTAATCGCGTTATTATTTTCGATGTTAGCTGGAATCCAGGTACAACTTAGATTTATCTATCGGTTATTTAGAAAATCGCTTGTTTAGCTCATGATCTTCAAGCAATGTTTCGATCATATCGGCTTGGACAGAAGAAACCTGTTTATGTCTATCGTAAGTGTCGAACGATAATTTTTTGGAAACAATGAAACGCCTGGTCTTTGTATCATGGTAGGTATCATTGGTAAAGGTACGATGGAAGAGAAGATCTACAAACGGCAAATAACGAAACAAGCAATGTCACAGCGAGTTGTTGACGCTAAACAGCTCGATCGACATTTTACCAACGATGAACTTGCTCAACTCTATCGATTTGAAACAGATGTGGATAACGATCCTCTAGACAAATACGACGCTGAGAGGGTAAAAGACAAAGTTCTGAGAAAGCTGATGGATGAATATGCTGAGCTGATTGTTTCATACCGTGAACACGATTCACTGTTAATTCATCGCGACGAAGAAAATTTAACTGAAGAAGAACGAAAACAAGCACAACACGAAGGTATGTCGAATGAGACATTGCCTTTCCAACACTTTCGACTTGAGCATTCTTTTAGATGAATTGTCAAAAACGCGTGTCTATGGACGACAGAACGCAGCATCGATACCTGTATCGGACGACTCAGTCATTCATATCACGCCAGGAACAGTCATGGATCTCTTACGACAAAACCCCATGCCACCTACGCATTAAAATTCTCTTTATTTATTTATTTATTCTTATCATAACTAATTGTTAGTTCAATCAATGTAATAAAGAAACAAATTTGTGTACAAAACTAATTCATACTGAGACTCTTCGACACTGATTACATATGCAAATGGATTCTGAGCTCGTTTGATCAGCAAGTTAAGTGAACTTTAGACTCGATAATTGATTTATACAAGACCATGAAATGTTATTGACATTCTCGAAAACAGTTTTAGTTCTCCATTTGATCTACATAAACTTTGATGTACTTGAATAGCCTAGAGCAAAGCCCGTCTGCATGTCGATTATAAATCCAGAGAGAAAATGCGTTTGTCATTATCAATCAATCGAATCGAGGTCTATTGTAACGAAATTTGTTTGGAAGAGGTCATCAATTCTGCTTATTGAAATTCAACATGATATTTTTGATTTGTAGCAAAAGAAAAAAAAAGAGACAAAAGAGAAAAAAGACAAGATTCTCCACATGAACACTAAAATTGTACACAAACAGCAATAAAGCTTTCAAGACAAATATAATAGCTAACAGATCATCAGAATAAAGCATGCACAAGCGCTCGCGCGGAAAAGAATAAGCAAAAAGAAAGCAAGAAATTGTACAAATTAAGATTGTGGAATTTGCATATTGAACTTCGATACTAAAAAGAAGAGAAAGAAAAAGAAGAAGAAAAACGAATGATGCATTAAGGAGAAAAAATAATTAGCCAGTGAAGAACTCTAAGTTGGCTCGGATTTCGAAGAACATCATGTCTATACAGAAAGTAAAAACACCGAGTTAAAACGTACACAGAGTCATTCTCTGTGAATAGAATCTCAAATGTTGTCGGCAAGAATGTTTGCTTCTTATGCTTTTTTTTTCGTATCACAGTAGAGAAAGAGAAACAGTTGAATTACACAGATGATCGTTTCCATCTATCACACGGATGTTTCAAGAGGTTCTTCCTCTTTCTCTTTTCGTTTCGGTCCCTAAAAGTAGAAGAATTCTAATATTGAAAATACTTTATTGATGATGTGGAAATACGTACATCATAGAGCAGACGAGGATCTTTGTATGTTCCGCTTTCGAATAAACGTTTGCCTATGTCTCGTCCATTTTTATTCGTTGTTGTTGTGCATGCTGTGATTTGCGGTTGAATCAAAGGAGTAGGTTTTTCTCGTTTCGTCGGAAACGTTTGAGGCAAGGCTGATACTCCTTTTTTCGGAAGGCCTAAGACTGTATTCAGCATCTCATCAAGAACTGCTGGACTTTCTAAAGATCGAAAGAAAACATTGAAAAACTCGTATTCAATTGTATTTGTCGTTTTTACCTGGAGTAGTACTTGACTGGCTCAATCGTCGTGGAGGAGTAGTTTGATGACCATTCATTCTTGTATTACTACCTCCTCCCATGCTACTAGATGATCGAATGTGCTGTCGACCGAGTTGCCGTGACGTTGAATTATCTTTGTTAACATTGGTACTTGTTGAACTAGTTCGACTTTTCGTTGAAATATTATCTAAAGGTTGACCATTGATAACAGCGCCGTTCACTATTGACTTGTGCAGAGTTTTTTTTGTGTTTAAATCACGTAGTCGAGATTCAAGATAACGCATAAATACTTGAACATCTCCTTGAGTTTTCGATGCGTCAAATTGAGCAACACGGGATCGAATATCATCAAGTGCGGCATGTATACGAGCATCATTCGATGCTTGAAGACGAGCAAACAGTTTTTTTGTCTCCTGATTACTATGTGCAGATATATAGCCAGCAAGTAGATCATGACCATCCGAGTGATTTGTGTGATTATAACAGATCTCGGAATTTTCACTCACTTGTCCCGTATACCATTTCATGGACTAGAAATTCAAAAGTGAATGTTATTTTCCGAGAAATAGGAGGAATAATGAAAGAGGAAAGAAAACATTCCTTTGTGCTATGATAAGAAAATACTTCGTCGAGATGTCGAATACTCTTACTATCAATCAACTATAAATAATACTAAGTGCTATCACTTACCAATAATCGAGCATTCTCATCGCCATTGGGTAATGCTGAAAATGAAGTACTTGTCACCACGGATGTCAAATTTAGTGGTACGTGTTTTTGTTTTGTTTGAGTATGAGTCACCTGATCAAGGTTATTCTCCACAGATTTTGATGGTTGTGGTTTTAGTGTTGCACTATGATCATTCGCAGGAGATTGATCTGCACTGTTGTATTCAGATACATTGTGGAAACTTTTCGATAGACGTGCTTGTCTTTTGAAAACTTGTTCGTCGTTATTAGTCGTTGGTGGTCGTTTATGAACAGTACCGTCGTCATCAATCGTATTTTCGCCTGTTGGAGAGTAGGTCGATGAGACGAATGCACGTAAGTCTTTTGACGATGTTGAGAGAGGTTTCGGTTGAACTTGCGAATCATGCAAGGAATTGCGACTTAAAGATGTTTGTATTTGTTTGACTAAAGCATTTGTGTCGGCAACGACCGAGCGGGGCTTTTCGATACTCGGCAATGCCGATGCTGAACGAACTGGTGTAGCTGATGGCGTTATTTTTGTTGATGATCGTTTATGTCCATTGGTAGTCGCAGATTGTATTGACGAATCATCGCTATTCAATTTACCAACGAAGTGTCTCGCCGATGGATGACGATGTGCTGCGGATGGACCTATATTGTAGTCAGTACGATTGATCATATCATTGACAGTATTGACATCAAATTTCTTTCGAATAACTGCTTTTTCCAATTCGTACGTTCGATTTGTGATCACTGCTGGAGACTGCCGTTGTAGTTCCTGTTGTTGTTCCTGCTGCTGTTGTTGATTATTGTTATTAACTAAATGAATGGGCTTCAATGTACGTGCTGGTATTGGTGGTGGTTCTGCAATGGAAGTATTCGCTGGTTTGGAATAATGATGGGATGATGAGGATATAGATGATGCCGATCCTGATTCGCATTCTGATGAGCACGAACTTGTCAAATTTTCCACAATTTCAATGTCGTCATAGAATATCACCATATCATCTGAGACCTGATGAATTTCGCCGTTCAGACCATCGATAGTGTCATCTCCTTCAATGACCATGTCAGTAACAATTTCAATCGGAGAAACTGTTGTTCGAATCATTGGGAGAGATACGTTTGTTGCTTTCGACTAAACAAAATTGAATTCATATAGATTTGAAACTAGATGATAAAACTTACAGATTCTCTTATTTTCTTTTCCGATGAAGAAAAACTCTCTCGATGTCTACTTGTCTGAGTAATTCTCTGGCTAGCTAGGATGTCACAGCACTTCTCCTAATGAAGTTCGATAAGGTCAAGGACATCGAATAGAATAATTGAATTTTCTTTTTCTCAAGTTCGCGATGAAAGAAATTAATTATGACAAGTTTTTAAGAAAGGACTGTTTGTTCAAATAAAACGCAAACAAGCTTTTAATTATCTGAATATTGATTCGATCAAGCTTTTCTCTCTTTCTTCTGCCAACTGAATTGTCTACCATCGTTAGTCTTCAACTAGAGAAGAAGAGAAGTCTTTCTCTCGCAGTTATTTCCTTTTCACAATTCTCAAGATAATTTCTGTTTGTAACGAAAAGAGAACTCGATGCTACTCATTGTTTGTCACTTTCTCTCTCTAGCTGCATCTAAAAACAGAACAGGAAGGAAATCATCTATCGTGTCAAATTTCATAAAACTCATTTGCCTGAAACACTTTTATAACGGTTCAATTTTTCAAAGTATTCATACTTGTCCGGTTGTTTGCGTTTGCTGCGATGCAGCCTTGGTTTTGAATGGAAGAATTGATGAATGTATGGGTGAATTTTCATTACTCGTATGAGAATCGGAATGATTGATGGTCGGCCGTTTCAATCGTTCATCATGCGAATCGACATCTTCAATATCGTTCAATGTATCATCGATTTCATCTGAACTGACACGTTCTTGATTCGTCGATTTTGATTTCGTCTTCGAATAGTTCATTTTTTGAGCGGCAACTGGTACGGAACGACTACTAGTTTTTTTCGATACTGATGAATTACTAACAATGACATCATCAAGATTCGTTATTTGCTCAGCTGGTAGACGTTTGTCTGACTGCGGTGATGGTTTATGATTGTAAAAGCGTTGAATAGCTTCGACGGCTGGATATTGATTTGAAACTTTTGTGGGTTCCTTTCGATGTCTCTCGGCTGCTTCATCATAGTACGTACTTGATTCACTCGTCGTGTCTGTTGTCGAATCGCCATTAAAATGAAACACACGTTCAATAGCACCACGTATAAATTGTAAATCAGGATTCGTCGTTCGTAAATGGTCGTCGTCTATCGATGCCGAATCGATTTCCTGATAGATATTATATGAGTGTTCTTTGTCTTTAGGTTTCGATCGAATTGGTGGAGGTGAGGGTGTTCGAACTCGTCCTCGACTGGTTTTAGGACGAACTGGCAGAGGTGGAGGTGAAGGCGAAGGTGGTGATAATTCTCGATCGAACAGAGATGATCGAGGTGATGATGATGTTGCTGGGCTTTTCTGAATTATCGTTCGTCGGATAAATGAAGACTCCTGTTCAAATATAGCAGGCCGAGGTGGAGGAGGTGGGGGCGATGGTGACATAGAAATGTGTCGAGTTGCTTTTGGGCGCATGATAGGAATTTCATATTGTTGAAATGGGATAGAGCTCGTACGTATCGATGTTGACGGCGGAGGTGACGTGACGGATTGAGTTGCAGATGGTATGCGTTCAGTTTTGATTATCTAAACATACATGAACAAGATTGATTTTACCTTAATTTGCAAAGGCCGACTATTGACACAAGGTATCTATTTCTTCTAGCCATATTACTATATGTCAAGAACGCGCATCATATTTAAAATTTGCTTTGATCAAAGAATATATGTTTACATGAAAAGTTCAAGTATAAGTTTTAATCCACTCTATAGGATAAACTTTAAATGTAAGCCGCTGCTGTACGAATATGTATGAGATCTTTCTCAAAATCTTCTCGTACAAAAAGGTGGACTTTGATTTGTTAGATTTCTTTTCATGTCAAATTGATTGCAAAGCTTTTAACTTGTTTATGGCAAACATCATTCAATTTCTAACATCAACAGCGTAACAAGTGTTTGAGTCAACAGAAAAACAAGTTTTAATAACTTTAGTGTCCTGAGCAATTCTTTTGAAATCGATCGCATAGTTCTAGAGTTGACAGCTGCGGGCGACGTCAGCAAGCGACTCTTTTTTTTGCCTCTCATTCTCTGTCAAAAGAACCTTTCAATCGACTTTCACGAAATCGATTCTGAACAGGAGAAAAAAAAACAACGACTTACAGGAATTGTCCGTTCCACGGACTTGGATGTCATCTTCGGAGATGTGTATGTAATTGTACGAGATTTCTCTTCTCGATTCAAGGACGACGAACGATATTCTGTTGTTCGTCGATAATTATAATTGAATGTGAATGGGGCATATGTATTCGAGTCAAGAAATGGATTTACACGTCTTAATGCACTTATTGGAGCATTGTCATAGGAAATTGGACTAGGATAATGATGAGCATGATAATATGATTCACTACTTGTTGTTGAAGTTCGACTTAATGGACTAACGGGTGCACTGCCAAGAAAATACATGGAATGATTCGGACGTACTGTCACCGCTGGTGTCTTATGATCGTAATAGGATCCAACCGAATAGTGTCGATGACGAATTTTTGATGTGTAGGACGATGGACTTGTAAGATCGGAATATTTATTAATAACTGAGTCCCATTTGTCAAATTGATCGCTGGTGTCGATGTGAAGTGATGTGGGATGTTCTTCAGATTTCGATGTTGTAAACAATGGTGGTAAAATATAAATTGGCAGAATATTATGGTTCTCCGTTGTTCTGCTTGGTGAATTTTGTTTTTCATTAGGACTTGTTGGCGTCTGTTCGTGAATGTTCGTCGGAATATGATTGTCAGCTAGTGTCAAATAATCAATATTTGCATCGTATTTATTTGATACCTATAAATAGAAGAGTATTTATCGATGGAATTAATCAGAAATAAAGCTTTACTTTATCGTCGTTTGCGGCGATAATTGATGATGTGTTTTGACTATGATCAGAAAGACTGTTTTCATGCTCGACTTCGTAGAGAATATCTTCTTGAATAGGACGACGATAACTTCCATTTAAATATTGATTTTCGTCATCGTCATTTTCGATCAATATATCATCTAAATTAGTTATCATAATTGAAGATTGATTATTATTATTGTTATTATCATCATCATAACCAAATGGATTGTTAGTTGAAGATAAATGAAAACCATTCGATGAATCGTTGTTATCTTCCATTGTGAAGATCCGTTTGGATGTGTGTGTTGGACTTTCAACTTGTTGAATTCGATGATTGTCATTTGATGATGGTTGATTATTGGCCGTGTCACGAGGTGAAAATAGGAAAAATTCGTCACCGACAGCATTCAGATCGATTTCACGTAAGATTTCATCGTTGAATATTTCACGAACATCGGAGGATTCACTTTGCATCGAAGTGGTATGCTGAATGGCATCATCGTTGGGATCTTTCTTTTCAATTGAATGAGATTTGATAGTTGTTGCATTGTCAACATTTGCTTGAGTGGATGTAATTGTTGGCAATGGTGAATGTTCCATACCAATGGCAACTGATGGAATAAGGGTAGTGTTGTGTTCTGCTATCGAAACGGCAGCGATGTCGAGATCTATTGAAATAGAACGAAGAAGAGGGAAGAAATAAATAGTGATAAGAAAAAAAGGGTCCTCAATGTATGTGCATGTGTATGCCCACATACGTCATCCTTTCTATTCTTCTTTTTTCGTCCTAGTAAAGACTGTGAACATTGACTACATATATATATACATTCATTCTCGAATAAAAGAAGTCAAAAACAACGTCAAAATAACACACGTATGTATTTCATTAATTGTCGATGAATCGATGTCGAAATGAACAATTAACTCACAATTTCAATGGACTAACATAACTTAAGTGTTCACTGACATGCCATGTCGAGTGTCTCAAGAGAATAAAAAACTAACAAACATTTTCAACTCGCAGTCATTAACAGTTAAGACCTAAGCAGACATGATGTAAGCTGTAAATATGTCTAAGCTGTCTCCTACAGTAATTATTCAAGCAAGAAATAGTGGCTGTTACTTTCATACAGCTACCTTCAATGCAAATGCAAATGACGCCTTATTTTGTGTCTGAATACATGCGGCGAAAACGACCAAAAAACGCTTTTTTCATTACTCTCTACTGCAACAGTTGTATTTCTCGTCATCGAACATTACTTTTTTCTTTCTCCATTGACACCCACTTCAAATCTGACTTACCTTTTCTTTTTTTCATCTATTCAGAGCTTTGCTCGTATGTATGTATGCATGCCGGCATGTATGTATGTATGTATACACATATACATACATGCATATATACCACGCACTTCTATTCAATTCACTCATCGTAATGTTTCTTATTATATTTTGAAGGCGAAGGAAAATGTTGATCGCATTCAATGAATCTAAAGCGTATATTCTAATTACCTTCGGCGTTTGGTTCCAACGTTTCAGCATGGCTTAAATCCGAAAGTGAACTGTGAACTGATAATGTGACATTGTCATCATCGAATTGTGGTGTTGGTGTTTCGTATCCTGTGATTGATGACGCTGATGATGTATCACCTGCCCGCGCTGTGTGATACGAAGCTGTTGATGGTGACAAACATCTTTCACTGACGCTCGCATAAGATGATGAATCTGTTGCAATGAGATTTTTATCTACTGAAGGTAAGATCGCCGATCGATATGACTCGGTTTCTGATGAGACGCTTCTTATTGAGTCTGCACGAGTAATATTTGCGATTGGCTTTTTATCTGCTGGAGTCGAAGGTGCTAAACATATCAAATTTCAATTTTTTTCTCTACCCTTTCATTAGTGGCAAAGCAATTTCATACATTTTTGAACAATGGTAATGTCAGCATCAGATGAAACATCAAGTAGTGACTCGTCTTCAACGGGTATTTGTGCTTGAGCCATTGTGCGCGGCTTTATCGGATGTCGAACATGATCAATCTTTGGAGAAGAAGCAGCATTCGATGATTGTAAACGTTCTTGATCTAAAGAAAGCAAAAGAGATAGACGTGTGAGAATTGAGGAAGAAAAAGGAGGTGATTTTAATGATATTACGACTACCGCAGCCTCGGGCACGCACACACGCATGTAATCAAAAAAAGGGAAGAAAACTTCGAAGACAAATTCTCGTGTGTATAAGTACGCGTACGTACACAGTCATTCATTTGGTATTGTGACCAAAAGGAAGATAGAAATCGATAGATGCCAACGCATGCGTAGACACGACTTGAAGGTTAAGATAAAGAATACGAAGCAACTAATCCTTTCATTATACGCGCTTCGAAAGTATACTTCAAGTCAGTAGTAAAAACACGAAAGTACGTGCAAGAAGAAAACAAAATGATAAATTAGTCACGAATAAAAAGACAAGTGGGATAATTTTTTTAAATTTTTTCTCTACTTTTAACTTAATGATCGAATGATGGGAACGAAAAAGTGACTGTCAACAGGTGAATGTATTTTTTATGTTTGCTTTGCAAAACACATTTAAAAAACAAAAAAAGAATGAAGAGAAACTCTAATCCACAGAAAGGAGAACAGAATCGAGTACAACGGCGTAGCGTTTAATCAGTGGTATAAATCCGATCGCATTCCTAGGGTACTCGTCCATTCTTTGCTCACATAAATCTTCATTAACAATAACTTGTTGATTGATTCGAATGAAAAAAAGAAAGAGAAAAAAAAACTAAGAACTTTTTTTACTCCTCTCGTTGTCTTTTTTCCTCCGTTTTGGTGTGGGTTACCCGCTAAGCATACAGACTCACACATATGCACATTTGTCTACATTGACATTCTTGCTCGCATGATTTTTTGCCTTTTCTCATTCTTTCTTGTTTGTGAGTATACATATTTTCTTTGAAATATATATACGTAAAACTCGTTCTGCATGCGCCATACACACTCTATGTCGTCCTTTTATTTGGTAAAGGAAAAAAGACAGCCACGCGACGAGTGCAGTTCCAATCGTTAGGCCTTATTCAAACAAGAACGTCGGCGGAATGAGCTTCATTTGAGTCTATCTGCTTGTCGCATACCGATCAATTTCAATACATCTCGCTTGATTCGAAAAGTTCAATTATACAAAAGATCTTCATTCTGATTGCGTTGACATCACGGATTGATTACCGTGAAATGACTTATTCTACCATTTACATTGCTTTTTTACCAAAACATTAACACATGCATAACCTTCACCTTAACATATTATCTAACACCGACGAAAACGATCGATTGAAATTATGTAAAACATCACGAACGAACATTTTACTTTGATTTTAATCTAAGCCTGCTTTTGCGCTCTCTCTCTCCGTTGAGTACATCCTACATAAACAAGGGCTTGTAACCAGAATTGGTATAATGTGGCCTGAAGACTTGTCTGATTTCCATTATTTCCTACTTCTCGTAAAAATAAAATATTCACTTCAATATGAATGAAATTAGCTTGGAATGTTGTTGTTGTTGTTGTTGTTGTTTTTCTCCTTATATACTCAACAGTTCACTGGCAATCACAATAATCACACATTTTATTTTCATAGGCAATCAATCAGAGACACATAAACATTTATGTATATACACACACACATACTAAGTGATTCACTTCGACGCGAATTCATTATTAAGACATTTTCATCCTCTTGTTGTAATATATTTGTTTTCAAAATATGCGCCACAAAATCTGTGCCCTTATGAATATGTATAGGAAAGAAGAAGAAGAAAAAATGAATTAACTATCGGTCGAATACGCATGATGCACCATATAATAAATCGAGAATTTATCAAGCAAAAAATAGCGAAAAGCGAAGAGAAAGATAGATAGACTGACGAGTAACTGCATATGCCTTGTCAATGTTAATGTACCACATCTATAAATGACACGACACACAAGCGTCTATCACGTTTTCCTTTGATCTATTTCGAACAGATCATATACAGCCGTGAGATCGATGTCTAAACTGATATAATAATTATAATCGAATGTACATAATATAACTAACAGGACACTTTCATTGATAACTATTGCGTTAAATTTGAAATTTATGATCGTTAGAAGAAGAAAGAAAAAAGTTGATGAGAGTGTGATGTCCATACAAACTATATCTTATCAGTATCATTACATAATTGTTATATGTATACGTATATGATGTCAATATCGAAAGTTCACATAATCAACATTATTGCCACTCAAGATATATAAATAATTAAATCTCACTTACCAATTTTCGAGCATCTTGGCAGAGGTTTAGGTGCTTCAACTGTATGGCCATTAGCACTGCCATTGGCTGTTTTCGATGAAAAGATGCGTGGTTTATACCATGTTGATGATTGAGCGACACGTTGGACACCTGGTGCATATGTTGATGAACCATTCGAAGTTGCCGATCGTCGACCGTTAATGACACACCCATTTGGATCATAACTAGATGTTGTGGAATCACGTCGAAGGGGAGCTCTTTCTGACCACGAACGACTTGTCGAACGATGACGATAAGATTGATGATTTGTACCATTCGACAGATGAGGTGAGTTAACTGAAGATGAAATCGATGTCTCTGGTGTATCGTCATTATTATTAATGTGATTGTTATTATTATTATTGCTATTGTGATTGTTGTTACTGCGTTTGGCACGAGGCACATGTCCATGAGACTTTGTTTTTCGTAAACCATTAGTTGATGTGTATTCGTGATTATACCAATCAGGTATAAGTAATTTATTAAATGAAGCACGCAAGCGCTCTTCATAGGTTGAATGTTTTTGAGATTTCTTCATATTGTAAACTTGATCGATTGCGTCGAACACACTTTGTAAATAAAGTTTTTCTTCGAAACGAGTCATGTTAATGATCAGCTCGTGGTAAGACAAATGCTAATGTTCGTTTTCGCACGTACTGAAGAAAAACTGATCAATGAATAAAATAAAGCACTCCTATATGTTATAGATGTTCACGTCGATATGAATGAAATGAATGAGTGAATGAATGAATGAATGTGTGGGAAGCAACAATATTCATATCATTGTGTCGACGGTGAGCATATTCAAGCGGAAGTTTCTTTCTCTCCCTTTCCCTCTCTCTCTTTTCGTATGCGAACACGAATGCGTATATACGTCGGATAGAAGGTCGATGTGTTCAATTATAGAACAACACGAAGAGAGAAGAGAAAACGAGAAGAAAAGACAAAATGCCGATGGTAGAGAGTTGTGGGTCGTGTTCACTGACCAGTCTCGTCAGTTTATTCTCACAATCGTCTGCCCGTCTCGTTAGAATATGTGTGTTCAATGGATGAGAAGAAGACATACACGTTCGTACTTATATTATACACGTAGATATATATATATATATAATCCAGTCAAGCGACGAATGAGAGAAACAGTAACCCAAAATTAGGGTGAACGAGAGAACGAAGAGAGAGAAGAGAAATCGATCACTTCATGTTCAATAATGCTGTCGACTGCTACGCTCGTCAGTCGTGAATGTAGCGAGGAAAAGAGGATATAAAAGAGAAAAGTTATTACTTGTAATAAATAAGCAGTGATACAAAAAAAAGAGAAGTGAGGAAAAACATCATCGCTTCCAAGGCGTGTATCAAAAGATCATCAACCTTGTTCGAAGAGTCAATTGAAATGAATACATAAAAATGTACATAGAAAAGTGAATTGCTCGATTCTTTTATGATCGTATTATGATCCGACATTGAGACCTGAAATTCGGTTCGATGTATAGAAATCTCTTTATCACATCAGTGTCAAATATCCCATGATCGTTTTCTTTTTGACATTTTAATCAAATCGAAGTTCAGCAAATAGAAACTTTTGCTTATTCTTCCTCATTCAATTCGATTATATCCGTATGAAGTCGTTGACTATCAGAACAATCTGTTACCATGACAATCGGTAGCGTCGTCGTTGTTAATTTCGTACTGCATTCTGAAAGATGATCTTCGGCAACACTTGCCAATGTTGCGGAATGTTCCGATTCTTTCAATCGAACGTAGCGTCCTTTACGATGTAATCGTTGTTTATTTGCACATTGAAGTGAATAACAATTATCTAACGGTTGAGTATCCGTTTCACTCGGTATCTCTTCAGCAGCCGTAATCCTAATCTCCGATGTTGTAATCGTTTCTTGACTTGAATTACTCAGATCGATTTGCAATGGATTGTAAGTCTTCAGGTAATGCTCTAATAGATTTGCTCTCGACTGTTGATATTGCCGATTTTCGAGCATATTCGAATATTGATTCATCGTTAGCTTAATTGTGTCATAGTTCGATCTGTTTGGCATGGGTTCGTGAGCGACTACCAGATAGTTATTTGAGAAGAAACTATCCGTACGATGTAATGTATGTTTGGTTTGAAATGATCCGTATTGATTCGACGAAATAACGAATGCTTGACAAACGTTTTTCGTTGAAGTCAGCGATCGATTGAAGTAATAACGTTTTAACAATGAAATTAATCGAACAATGACACGACTGAGAAAATAAACTATAACGAAGCAGGTCCAGAATAGAACAACCTAAGGAAAAAAATCAATGAGGGTAGGTCAAAGCAATTATTTCGTATGAGAATGGTTCGAAATTGAGTTACGTGTTAGTAGAACCATTGATTACATACTGTTAATGGTTCAGCCTCTATTTAATTGAGTGTAGTAGCAGCAAAGGAGCTCGACAAGGTCGATTGCTCAGACTAGTACTTATCCCCTTAGGTAATTTCTTTATCTTAACTTGTTCCTGAATAGATTACCTTCATCTGATGAAATTACTTACAGTCGATAGAAGAAAAATGATTCGATGAGTGATAGTTGATGGATGTGGAATGAATGTGTTATTATTGTTGATAACTTGTTGAGAATGAAAATTTGACCAGATTGTATTAGACAACGTCGAGGACATGAAATGTCAGTTTGGTTTGATAGAATCTAAAACTATCTGTGCATGTATAACAATAATGTAATGAAAAAAACAAGAAAATTATAAGTCTCTCGTTCCCAAAGCATGAGAGAATATTTTCTTTCTTATGGAGAAAAATTGATTTTTGATCGAACATGTCAACATCAGGCAAGTAAAAGTTCTTGTCTTTGACACTGCAGTTATTTGATTTCGTAGAATGGAGTAGAAAGTGAGTTTTTTACTAGAGGTAATAATAATAGCAAAGAAAATGTCGTCGATGCTTTCGCCACGAGAGAATTGAAATTGATCAGGAAATAATTTCATTTGTGAACTTTCAAAAAGAAATTCAGTTAGGAGAACAAGACAAAATTGACAAGCATGAACATTCATCTCGATGATTGAAAAAAAGAAAAGAAACCACCAGTCAATTTCACATGGATACTTATAAACTAACTTGTGCGCTAACAAAATTGCTCTCATTATGGAAATCAACTTACACAATCAGCGGTGATCTCCGTTAAAAAAAATATCATCATTCGTTTGCTCATGTCTAATGTTAGCACTTATCTTCGAGACACTCATCATTCATGCAAATCTTTTTCCTCTCTCTCGCTCTTCCTTCGCTTTGCTAATCGTATTTACGTAGCAGTTCGAAGAGATCATTCATCATTTGAATAACACGAAACTAACGTTGTTGTATGCTTTTCTTTCTCTCTCTGGACTTCTTAATGATCAATAGTCATGTGCGAGTTTTTCACAGAATTTATCGGATCTTTCGAGCGAAGCAATCTGATCATTGTACCCGAAATAGCGATACACATTGATCTTTTGTAAGTTAGACAAGATGTTTTATTAGAATAAAAGTATGAAACTTGTTCTGCTTTACACTTGTTGATAATTGCTATTTCGATGTCGGAGATAAGATATCACATTCGCAAATGAAAAACGATTCAGCGAATCTGGTCGATGTTTGACGAAGAGGATACCGCCAACTATGTGTCCGAGGATGAAAATACTAATTATAATAATTGCAATGATGATAGGATTGACATAATGAGTGGGATAGTGACACATTCCTGGACAGCAGCAGCGAGATTGAATATGAATACTGTAAGTTGACGCATCGTGTTGTTGGCCGATGGCTGAGTCTTCGTCTTCATCTCGACAGTTTAAGAATACTGTTAGATATCCATGTGAAGACTGGTAGGAAAGAACGAATGAGCCTTGGTTATGTTTAAATTCAGCTGAATCTTGCTTAGCGATGAGAATTGATTTATTCTGCGTTGCATCAACTGAAAAGAATAAATATTCATTCGAGTGCAGAATATAGCTGGTAAATTTACAATAGCATGCTGCAGCATCTGAACAGTTGCCTTGATCATTGGTAGAATACGAAAAACATCCATTCCAACTGAAAGTATTTGCTGTAGTAGCTGCATTCGAAATATGATTATATTTCGGACCTTTCCCATCTGTAAAGCCCAATGTTCGAGTGTCTAAGGTCAATCCATCGTCGACTTTGTATACGCAATTAGGATCACAAATAATTATTGAAATACAACCAATGAGTACAGTCGGAATGTAGAAATTAAACATTCGGGAGATAAACTAGAAAAACGATGAACTAAAGAGGGTTTCAACTAGTAGTTTTATTTGCTTACTAATAGCAAATGCTTATCTTTCGAGTATCTATGATGAAAGATAAGAACACAGCACGAACTCAAATAAGTTGTTCGCAGTGTTAAGCATCACACAAATATAGGAAGAAAGTATGATGGCATTTCTGACGTAACATCTTATATGAAACTGCTACGCACGGAGACATATGTACAAGTGAATGAAATTAATCTAAGTAATCTCTAGTAACGACGCATTCTCTTGTGATGTACTCAATTCGTGGACACCTTATCAGCACATAGCACAGTTCGAAAACTTACTCTTGCTATCGTTCTACACGTGAGCTTTGAATAATTTTCAGAAATAATATTGGTTCATGAGATACTAGTACGATAGAAATTATGCAGAAAATATTTTGTTGATTGTAGCATACAGTTGACCTTTATCGCTTCGCTTCGATTGGACATGCGGTGACCGATTGACCGTTGCTTATACCTGTGTCACGCATGTCCAATGAAAGAAGAAGGACAATGGTGAAGTCCACACAATGAAAGATATCACCAGAATACAAGGCAAAGTTCGCTTTAAGAATAGATCAAATTTTTTGCGAAAGAAGCTTTATTTGGAAATATAATCACAGAAATAATCAAGAGAAAGGATTTCACATTTGAAAATAAGTCTTGTTTATAACCGAATGCATTGAATTTAAATCCAGCTTTGAACGATGAGATCATATATGACTAGTGCAATTAGAAGAAGCCAAATTGGTTGCCGGAGAGATGAAGTTTGATTACATAGGTCGGAATCGCAACAACAAACCATAGCTTTCACACCATCATCCATTCTAGGTTCACATCCATTTTTAGTGCCTGGACACTCCGTGGAGTTAACTTTGGTTCTTCTGATAGCAGTACCAATTTTAGATTTCTATGAAATAAAAACAATATGAAATGGAGATTTTAAAAAATTACGAAGGTGCCTACCGCACAGCGTTCGTAAGATTCGATTTCCACTATGGAACTGTTGCTAATTTTCGAGTTGTCAAACGGATCACCGCAAGCACCAATCATTAGATTATTGCATATGTAACATTCATAAGCATAGGCGAACCAAGCGACTACATAGATTTAACATCGAGTGAATGCATGTACACTCTAATATATGAATGCAACCTACCGCACAAAAAGAGTAATGCTACGAAAAGCAGTTTCATTGTGGAATGTATCTTTCGTATGCCCAAAACTTAGAAACTAAATAGACTATTCTCATACGCATCAATGCGTCTTATATAGAACATGTTTATCTGCATTGACGTCACAGAATTTTGTAAACTCTGTCTCTGGAACATATTCTACCTCGAGTCTTACTTATCTGATAAGCGCTTTCTTCTACCGATTAGTATCGTCTTTGTGATACCTGTATTTATCTTTTTTGTTTCACCATTGTTTACATGCAGAATAAAGATAACTAAAGAGCAAAGTCAAACATCACTTCAAAGTGACTTTTTACTGATAAGACAATGGTCCACAAATGTTCTTAGGCATCCAAATTCATATGAACGTAATATATAACCAGATAATGCTAGTACGGTTCTCATCCGCTTTCTACCTATGAACAATATGTAAACTGTCAGATGATAAGGAGAAGTGAAGAGGTCAATGTTATCTACTGCAGCGGTCAAAGGTTACAGATTTCATGTCCGATAGCTCGGCTATAGTGAAATGCAAACGCTTTTTTCTCCAAAAAATTGCGCGAGTTGGTAACATTTGTTTCATCCTCTTTCATGGACAACGTAAGAATGTTCGAGATAAAGAAGTGACGTCTTTCAGTTTTGCTGTCTTTGTTCTTATGATAAGCAAAACATTTGAATAGTCGAAAGTCGACATATTTATATCTAGCTAAGTCAAAATCAATAGACCGATGTTCATTCGGTTCTAATGACAACCAACAAACAAACAAACAAAAGAACGAAAATAACTACTGATTTGAGCTAAACAAATGTAGACATATCGGCAAATAAGCATACATACACCTCATCGATGAGCGAACGTTCACGACGTCATTAGAGATCTTTTCATTGAACGAGAAAAACGCTGATGGGACTGAAATACTACTCAAGAGAAGTGAACAATTGTAAGGAATTCCCATCGATATCATCCAATGCTGACCTTCCGATATATGCTAATCTTTCATCCATATCGAAGAAAATACGGCAATGTTCAATACCAAAAATATCATCTTCAGTGGAAAGCTCATCGCATACAGGGCCGTATGCTAATATTCACACGTATGCTTCCGTTCAAACACAAAATACCATTGCGCCAGCCATGCAAACGTCAGCTGTATATCAAACGAACAACTATTTCAATATTTCAATGCTTTCATCCAAACAAACGAATCAGCAGACTGACGCAAGCTATGGAAAACTACTGAATACAACCTCGACTGTTCCTCTATCAAAAAAGGTGCACACAGCGGATGAATATAACAACCATCGAATCTATGAGAACATGAAAACCTATTCGAGCTCGTTCGCATCGACTAAAATCCATCAAACATTGTCAAATCCAAGTTCGTCATCATCATCTATCCGCACGTATATCAACTTCGAATTTCGAGAAGACACATCGCAAATTGTCTCATTACCATCGACTGCCAACAAGGAAAAGGATATCGACGATGCTTATTCACCAATACATTGCGGCGAAACGAAGTCATCTGACATTGAGACGAATGTACTTGAGACAAACTCCAATGCGAGTACTACCAAAGTGAGCTTAATCTTTGTCTTTCTTGTTAGTCAAAAAGAATGTTAATCTATTCAACATTTTTAGACGAGAAAAAAACTTGAAGTCAACATGGCCCCGAACTGTGGCGATAAAAGTGGTTTATATCGAACAAAAATACATCATCCCATCGCACAAATTCATCCAACACTTCGTCAACGACACACATCACATCGTTCCAAACGACACCGTCGACGAAGTATAACACCTTTCCGTTCAACTAGTTCGAATGCAGTACGACGACGACAAAAACGCCAGTCAGATATGATTTCAAGTGTACCACAGACAAAACACGCTCATGTTCGACACAAACCGATCGTAAAATCAGTATCCAATCGCTTGTACAATGGTGTTCAGCAATCCATTCCATTGGATAATCATTCATTCGATAGCGTCTATTCCGATGAAGAAGCACAAGCCGTTGAGTATCCAGTGCAGTTCCATGGAGCTTTACAAAATCATATTTTTGCATGGTATCCAACAGTAACTTACAACGAAGATGATCTCATCCCACCCGTTCTGTCAGCGTCAGAAAATGGTGAATCGAATCACCAGGTAAAGAGACTTATTTTCGTTTGATAAAATTGGAACACTTTTTTTAGACCGAAATAATATCGAAAAAAGATGAAGATAGACAAAACAAAGAATTATTCGAAGACAAGAGATCAGATGAAGAAGAAGAAGAAGAAGGATTTCATCCACATGATACATTCGAAGATTTTCTTCTTCGGCGTCCACGAAAATCATCCTGTTCACCTTCGACAAGCAGCACTAGTACTGCTACTTCCGTTATAAAACCACAACGACCTCCAGCGATTGTTCGTCGCTCTTCGGGTATTGCTCTTGGATTAGATAAGAACGATGTAGATTTTATTCATAATATTATTCAACGTACACACGGTGAACAACGTGTCTCCAATAGAATTACCGCTCTTCGAGAAGCTTATGTGCGCGCAGCAGTCAAACAACAGAATGACATAGTTAAGAGCAAGCCTCTTGCTTCAATGGATCTTGAGAATCGGGCGAGAAAACCTGTGGCATTGAAACGTTCATTGGTCACATCGAAAATTCGTGACGAATTGGAGAGATACGATGAACTACCGATTCATCGTCGGAACATATTTCGCTATGATTCTGATGACGATGACGATGACGACGACGATGATTATGATTACGATGACGAAGACACGTATTCAATCAATGATGACTATCGATTTCGTCGTCGTCCATTACCATCGACGCCTTCTACAGCTCATCGAATAATAAGTTTTATTTCTGCAGTTAAACGACAATTACAAAAGAGTTTTCACGATTTTCGTTCCCGACTCGTTCTCGAAACTATGACTATGTCACCGAATCATACTACGCGACACAAGCATCCATATCATGTAAATATGAAATGAATTTCAATTTTCTTCTCAAATGTTTTCTTTATAGGAATCTCGTCGACATCATGCTTCTCGGCCGCGAACATCCCACGACGTCACTCGTCGAAATACTACTCATCATTCGAATGAACGCTTGCATCCAGCGCATCGACATCAATTGCATCGTACACATTCGAACACGTCTCAAGTACAACATACACACTATTATCCTAATTGTGAACAACACTTCTCTCGCAAACCACCCATATCACGAAATATTGCTCGTCAACAACGAATGACGAGGAAGAATTGAACATGATCTAGATGGTGTTTTTCTTTGATGCAGATTTGCGTGCAGATTTTGATTAGAAATACAATTACGAATTAGGATGATGCCTTTCTTACTCCTCTTCTCTACTTGATTCGATAAGTCAAGTCTCAATCTTTTCACTTGAAGGACAAAACTCGTTCGGAAAAATCTGAATATTAATACTTTCAATGTATTTCCGTTTGTTTTTCAGCATTCATAACTGAATGTAATCCTTGCTTCTTTTACTCAATGCTGTTTAAGAAAACATACCGGAAATTAGAAATGTATTATTGACAAGATCAAACAAATAAGTACAAAGATTCATATCAATCATTGAATTCATCGAGGTATAGGAAATCATGCTCGCGAACAAACTATTCTTTGCAAAGTCACCCTACTGCTGATTTGTTGTTCTATACGTTTCTGTGAACAGCTGCGCACACATGTTTATCTTCTTTGACAAATGTATACTTCCGTAACGGAGAAAAGAGATGAAGAAATGTAAGAACTGTCAAAGACACGTGAGTGATGGCGACTCAAAAATTCTGCATATGAAATTAGATCGAATTAATTGTCATTTCTGCGCTTTTTTTTCCTCGAGTAGTTGCCAGTAGAGCGACGTATTTATGAGATTTCATAATACCGAGACGCGGAGACTGCGTAGATAAGAAATAAAAGCTAGCTATTCTCGTAGAAATATCGACAGCGTGCATAACAACTCGTTTTTCTCTCTTGCCAACGTTGAAATCCTTTTCTCTCTCTCTATATATATACTAACGACGAATGTTAGTTATTTAAATAGAATAAAAAGTTTCATTACTCTTTCTGCTCGTGCCTCTTTTCTTTTTCTCATAATAAAACGTGTATTTCACATTGTAAATTGCATTCGAGCATCTGTATGAATCTGTTTTCTGCTGTAAACTAAAGTGTAGTGTTGAAAAACAAAATAGAATTTCACGTCCCATTGACATACTTTATGATTTCCAAAAGAGGAAACAGAAAAAGCGGTACGAAGAGAAAAAAAGACGCAAGATTATTTTTCTTGCACTCTTTTTCTCGCTTTTTTTTCTACTGCTTATTCAAAAAACAAACATGTGCCAAAAGGAATGAGAGGAAAAAAAGGAGGCGGAATCTTATTGAAACTTTACGTATCCTGGAAACTCGACTTGATTGATTTGAGAAGAGAAAAACATTGCCACTCTTTGCTTTTGCAGGTAAGTACGAGTATCCAAATCGATGATTCAAGTTAATCAACTTGCAAAATGACTTACTGTAGAGAGAAAAGCAGAATGACTTTTTTTCGACATTTAAGAACATTCAAGCTCGTGTAAATATATCAACAACGGCCAAATCCGAGCAGAACAAGAAATAAAAAAAAAACATGCCGAAGCGACTGAGAGGAAGAAACAAGACTGTATTTCTTTTAGATGAATTACTTTTGCTAGCAGCGCACATGACTTCATCATCTTCGAATCAACCAACTTCAACAAACAGATTAACTAATAGTTATTTTTTCTATGGCACGCATCCATTACGAGTTCCTGATCATATCACAACGTCGAGTTCGGCGCATGAAATATCAACAGTAGCAAATCAAGAAAATCACCATTTATCTCTTAATTTAACCAACAGTCAAAACGGATTTTTATCGACGTCGGAGTTGTCAACAACCAGATCATTGAATGATCTTCTGGAATGTAACACTGACAGAGACGATAATAGCGAGGTATTGATTTGCACTAAAACTTTAAACTGAGGAGAAGGGAAAGAAAATCACTGCTCGGATCGCAAGGAAATAGGCAAAGGAAAATAAATATTTTGCTTCTTGACATTTGACATTGATAAAATATTCTCTTCTAGAATTTTGAAGATGCAGTTGAAAGTCTTGACGACGACGACAAACGAAAAGACACGCCTAATCGGTTTGTATACCAAAACATGTGTCGTTCGGAATATATCTTTTGATTTCGAATTCAGACGGCGATCAGCTGCCAAAGTATCTGACGATCCGACGCTGGATATAATACAAGCATTGAAAGAATGTGATCAAATCAATAAATTATTTTTGCAAAATCATCTCAATGAAGCTTTGAGAAAAGCGAAAGCACAGTACGTTCTACGATACAACTGTCAACATCTTCTTGCATGTATTTTTTGTTTTTCAACAGAGAACATCGTTCGCTCTATCACAGCTTATGCCATAGCACAATTACCTACACTCAAGCCGTGATGACATTCAACAATGTAACGTGCAACCAATACTTTCTATTTTGAAAAGTTTCTCATCGAATGATTATTCATTAGGATGATGTTGAAGTCGCCGTTCAATCATTGAAACAAACTAGTACTTTAGCAAAAAAATATGAGCCATACAAGCCGTGGATACCATTTAGTCTTTCAGCGAAATCAGCACCTAATGAATGTAAGGCCTTGTCTTTCAAAATAAGCTGTATAGTTATGTCTGTTCTAGATGAACTCCATGCGAAATTGGCGTATGCTGAAGCACAACTGCTCCGAGCTCTCTTAACATTCATACAAGATCAAGGTCTATTTAGTTTCATCAGTGGTGCAATAAAAATCAAAGAATGCCATGATATATTCGTGTTCGTATGCTACGATTGCCACAATGAGATGAGTGTGTTGTTTGCTTGTAGGAAATTAGCCAAACAGAATGATCGATCGAAATTTTCATCGACTTTCTCCTACGAACACTTCGATAGCGGTGTTCGAATGGGCAATGGTGCATTTAATTTGGTATGAAATCGAATTGCTTTTGTTGTTGGATATTTCAGGGATAAGATGATTATTTAGATGATCTCAAATCTTCCACAACGTGTAATCAGATATCTTGAATTTGTTGGATTTTCCGGTGATAAAGTATGATCCATTACTTTTGATAGAAGCTGAGAAAGAAAACAAAACACTACTCTCTTAGGACTTTGGTATAGAGCAACTCGAGCTAAGTGCCAATAGTTATGGGCTACGAGCAGCATTCTCTGCTCTGTTTCTACTTGGCTATCATACATTCGTGACCTCAGTTTTTGGTAAATGAATTTCTTCGAGCGAAACGATAACAGGTGTTTGGTTTCTTTTAAGGAAATAGCGATGGTGATCTTCGCACTTGTCATATGCTAGTTCAACGTTACTTGAAACTATATCCTGATGTAAGTTTTTATGTTTAATAGATGTAATAGACTACTGAGCATACTATGTGAAGAAAAACAGCTTTTATTCTGCAGATCAAATCGACGTCCTTCGTAATCGTTTTTGTTCAGCATCATTTTCTGTTGTCGTTTGACTTTGTTGATGATTGACTTCGACTGAGCACTTCGTACATGGCACGCGAACAGGAAAACACAGTGGGATAGGTATTGGAATAGGCAGTGGGATGAAAGATGGTAGAATACAAGTGTAGTTCGACAGAGCGCCTTTTGCTAGAGTTGAAAATAGGTTCGATGAAGTGACTGGGTGTGACGGTACTGGTAGTATTGGTGGTGGTAGTGGAGGTGGTGGTGGTGGTGGTGGTGGCAGTGGAGCGGAAACAGGAGGGAGAGGTGGAGGAGCAAATAATGAGTGGTATTGAAAACGATTGATATCAATCGGAGATGCCCAAGGCATGTTCGATGGTAAATAAAGTGATGGTTGCCACGCGAGATTAACAGGTAGATTTGACGGAGTAGTTGATGGTTGTTCAGTGCGAAGAATTTTTTCATTTGAATGCGGTGAAGAGGATGATCGATGACGTTTTGAGAAGGGTGAAGGAGTGGATTTTCGAGTAAATCGATTTAACTTCGTTTTTGACATGATTGGAGTTAGACGACGAAGGGGTAATAATAGTTTTCGTCGATTAGCATCAAGCAGCTGCTGATCCGATTTGCTCAGTCCATTCTTCTTTTCTGGTGACTAGAAATAGTCATTTTTTTCCTATTAATCAATATGCTTTTCGTATGAACTCATACTTTAGATTTGTTAGCGGAGATAATAGACGATGAGATATGATCAGTTTCATTTTCTGCAACCTTCGAAAGGAAAGAGCATCGGAATTTTGAACAAAACATGGCTTTTCACAGTACATACTCGATTCTTTTTGAATGAAGCACGCCGATATTGATTAAAGCAAACTTCACTGCACAGCGTCTTAGAATCTCCGTTATCTGTTCGTAATGTGAATGACTGTCCGCCTAACTTCTGACACCAAGCGCATGTTGACGCTAAACAAGCATTATTAAGTGACGCGAAAGTTAATTCACTCCTCCAAACATACCCTCTTGTTGATCTTGAGTAACAGTTGATTTCGTTCGTGAAGGCTTTATCTTTGGCGCATCAGTTAGATTATATCCATACAAACGAAGTAGTTCATTAACTTGCAATTCAACCGGTTCATCTTTGATATGAACGCTTGTTTTCATGATTGAAACAGTTCGAGTATTCAGTTCGCTATTGTCGTTGTCGTCGTCTATCTGTCAAGCAGAAGTAACATGAATGAGACGAGGGTAAAAGAGAAGAGAAGAGAAAGAGAGATCAGAATGGAATTAGATTTCAGCAGCGTTGGTGTCGATATCTGATTTCTTCCTCACGTTCGCTATGTCGTCCTATCGAATTACTCTTTATATTCATCTATTCGATAAAGTCCAAGAGTAGTCGTCATAGTAGTGATGCTTATTGGTCATCGTACTCTTAGATTAGACTGCTGCTGATTATTTTTCCTATATTGAATTATACTCGAATTACCTTTGATTTTTTACACTTTTTTTTATCAAAAGAATCACAGATCGATTTCGTCTGTATGTGTATGTATATATGTATGTGGAAGAGAACGAGAAAGAGATGAACATTTTCTTTACCCTTCTGCTTTCGAACAGAGAAAAAAAAGAGAATGGAGCATCTTCATTAACTTTGGTTATAACGAGAGTATGTAAGGGAGGGAGAGAGAGAGAGAGGGAAATCAGATCAGATTTCAATCCACACCCATATCCGATTGCTGCAATGATATTTTGAGGAAAAGAGCATTGAGAATTATATAGATATATTGTGATTGAAGGTTATACAGTTATGTTATGTTTTGATGTGATTACTTATTTTGATTTCAAGTATTTCTCTTCAGTTATTCCGACTATTCACTCGAAAGTAATTGTTTGAATTTGGATCTACGTATATCATATTCATCGATGTATATTGCGAGCTGCTTCGCTTTTATTTCTTTGTATTCGGTATCAAATGTAAAAGCTGATTAGAAAAGTCGCTCTCGAATTTCGATTAGACAAAGTCAAATGATAACCTGTTCTTATTTATCTGTTTTAGTCTTACTTATTCCTATTCTTTCGTGCACGACTTCATACTTTACATTATCAACTGAATGAAGTAATTGATTAAGAAAAAGAATGATTTGTATGACATTGTTTGTATTCAGGCTGTTCGAACATACGAATATGCAATGCGATGTCAAAATGATTGGAAACATCTTCATCATGTAAGAAGTCAATAAGGAAATCGAACATTCGACTTCGTATCTTTGTAGATCGCATATTGGGAGATTTTATTCTGTCATGCGTAAGTTTGATCGCTTGAAAACGCTATGAACCGCTGAATTTTTTCCTGTTAGACTGCAAAAAGACTGGAAACGTGCAGTAGACATATGCAGAATTTTGCTTAATGAAAACAATTGGAGTAAAGCAACGTACTGTTATCTATTATCGACGTTTCTTTTCGAAGATAATAATCGAATTGCTACAGATGAAGTTATCAAATTGTATAAGTACGTACGGAGTAATCCAATTCAACGCAAATCATTTTTTTCTTTTGTTCCAGACGAGTTCCTGAATTGAAGATTCGTCTTGCGGGCAAATCGATTCCTTTGGAGAAATATGCCATGAGACAATGTGATCATTTTCTCGCCCAACGATGGTTATTCCTACCCGCATTGGTAACTATCGACATCTATTGTCGATTCTCAAATTGATTTTGTTGTTAGATATTAACATAGAAAACAATAACTGCGCAAATTTTTTGCACTTCGTGACACGAGAGAATTTTTTCGTGAGAAGGATTCGATTTGACGTTAATGACGATGAACCAAGATCATATGAGATGAGCCCAGATGTTTTATTCTAGGAATTCATCTACCTTCTCAATGGTTTTTACATTCTTGCGCATGATCATCAAAAATTGAAAGAAACACTCGATGTTGTTGATAATGCTTTGGATGAGTTGGAGCATCATCATCAAAGTAATTGATTTTGTCGTTGAAATCAATATGTACACGATTGTCCTTGTTTACAGATGATCAATTCTACGCGGATAGTTATGGTTCGGGATTGTTACTCCGTGGTGTACTTCTTCACTTCCTTCATCGATATGACGAAGCACACCAAGCATTTGATGAAATAATCGAAATGTTCGTTTGATTTTGCTTCACTTTATCTTATTGAAATCTTCTTCAAGGGCAAAACAATTTGACGAGAAATCATTTCTGGCAGCGAATGCCGCGCTGGAAAAAGGCTTGATCTACTTGAATTTAAAACAAAAGCAAAAAGCATTGGAATACCTACAAAAGTCACTGTAAGTTCCTCTGAAAGCGCTTGCAAGATGTTGCATTGCGTTTCTGTTTGTGATTGTCAATTTCAGAAATGACTACAAAGATTATCAGCTTGAATCTCGTCTCCAATTTCGTATCAATGCCGCAATGCAAACAGCTAAACATCTGGATAATTAATTAAACTGAAAGGCAAAAGTAATCAATACCTATTTTGTGATATTTTTCTTCGTTTTGTTCCGTGTTTTTTTTTGTGATCATATCAATAACAAATAAATTGTCGTTTTATTTTTCATCTTGTTTGTCTTTTCTTATGTAAACACATGTAAGACAGTCAGTTGATATGTGTTAGCATTGAATAGCTTAAGAACTACTCATTGCGACTGATTCGTTGTTTCGCGTAAGTTAGGTTCACACATACCTCCTCTCGTTTTTCCTTCTATTCATTTCATAACAGGGTGCTTTTCATCATCCGATAGTAATCAACAGTACTCAACTGTTTAATTTCAATTTCTACAGTTACTATAGATGATCGAATATCATGTTAAGATCAAATAACAGCTGTTAGTTATACTAAAAAATTCTGATATCAAATATCATATTGTAATTGGCTGTTGAATATCGAATATCACTTTGGAATCTGATATCGAACAGAGAAGCTCAGTCAGATATCGCGTATCTTACAGATTCTTCCATTAAATTCGAAATTAAGATTTGATTTCATCGAGTCAATAAGACTGGAACAGATTTATCTGGGACGAAAGCAATGAATAATTTAGAACGTTGCATTTCCCAAACGAAAGTGAAAGTTGGAATTGTTCATTTTGTTTACGGATAAACATACATTTTCCTGGCGCCTTGTTTTAGATATTCAATTGTATATTTTTCTCAGGTCCGATAGCAGCGACTAAAATGGTTTTTAGCAAAATTATTTCTTATTTCGTAGCATTACTTGAACGCTCAAATTTCGATATAATCTATTTGGCATGGTTATGGACGTTATTTAAACCACTATGCATTGCTCTATTAACGTTATTCCTTCTACCAGCTATTATCCTTTTATTTATGTACGGTTCGTCATTATTTTGTTTAATTTACAAACATTGGAACCGATTGAAAGTAAATCATCCGAGATTGAACATACGAGGAAAGAAAAGTGACATGTTTTCTCTAGGCTGCATACTCGGAAGATCTTTGGTATGGAGCTATAAAAACATTGGCTGTGTTTTGGGAGTTACAGGCGACTATATGGCATGGTGAGTGGCAATATCAATGAGATTTCTTCAGCGAGAGATTGCATTTTGATTTTGTAGGTTATGAAGTCGAAGGCTTGGAGAATATTCCAAGTGAAGGCCCAGCTCTCATTGTTTTCTATCATGCTACTCTTCCATTGGATTTCTACTACGTTTTTGCAAAGATTTGGCTGTATCGTAATCGGCGAGTCCGAGTAGTGGCTGATAAGTTTGTTTTCAAAATACCTGGTTTGTCACTAGACTTGTAATATGAAAAACTTAACTGTTGATTTCTGTGAAGGTCTGGCTACGCTCTTGGAAGCGCTTGAAATTCAACCAGCAACATCTGCGATGTGTAAATTAATGCTCGAAGAAGGACACATACTTGCTGTGTCACCTGGTAAATATATCGATCAATAAATATCTCGGTGATTGAGTTGGTTTTAGGCGGTGTCAGAGAAGCTCTTTTTGGTGATCAAAATTACCAACTGATATGGAAAGAAAGAAAAGGATTTGCCAAAGTTGCAATCGATGCGAAAGCTGTATGTAAATGAATTCGAAATCATTGATTGTCATCGAACATATTTCAATTTAGCCTATCATCCCAATGTTTACAAAAAATTGTCGAGAGGTGGTACGAGCGATGACAATCGGTCGCCGTAAGTTCACCCTTCAGCTGAATGATCTCATTTCTTTCTTTCATGATCATCTTTAGGCTTTCTCAGTTACATCTATGAAAAAACTCGTCTACCACTAGTGCCTATCTATGGAATATTTCCAGTAAAAATGATGTAAGCCAATGCTTGATATTTTCTCTTTGAAATCTCTTGTTTAAATTCAGTACATACCTTGGCGAACCTATTCCATATGATCCTGAAGTTACACCAGATGTACTTGCTCAACAAGTAAATCAAGTTCTCCTACATGTTCAGCCTGTATTGTGTGCGTTTTACTCTAGGTGAAAACTCGAATTGAAAAAATGATCGAAACTCATCAACGACGCCCAGGTAGCATTACACGAGCATTTCTAGATCGTTTTACCAAGAACTCGAAGCAAAATTAAGCAATTCTATTTTGTTTATATCTTTACAAATTCAATGCCGGTGGGCGTGTATTTATCTGTATGCAATATTTCGAATAAATTTCTTTTTTATCGGCATAAACTTCTTTTATTTATAATTTATTGATATCGATAGTTAACTTCGGATGAGAAAAAGGTATTAGCCATAGAGTAACAAAGTATGAAAGGATGGTTGCGGTAAAATAAACATAGAAAAATAATCGGTCAATAACTAAACCAATAGCTAACCATTGAAGACGAGAGTAGAATGTATTGTTTGGGTTACAAGCAATACTTCGACGTTTGCGATTTCGTTCGACAATTAATTCCATTAAATCTCGATCGAAACGGGAATTTTTATTACTACGTCGATTGTATTGCTTCAGAATATCTTGAATAAGATCACTCGAGTTCTTTTCATGTGATTCTATCAAACACAGCGTTGGCTCTTCGTCGTTTTCTTCACTGTTAACATGCGTGCAGCTCGAAGAATTGCCCGGTGATGTAGATATAGCTTGGTCGTTTTGTGCTATGACAGGTTGTCGCACGAATAAGGAGTTTGATGTTGGCGATAGTGTATGTGCCTGTGGTGATGTTTTCGATCGTTGCCTTGTGTAGAGTAAAACCTGTTGCAGTAATAAGTTTTCGATCATATTCTCATAGTTGGCATCAAGTCCGCTCTTTGTGGACGCAGCTGGTAAAGCATCAGGCTCGCATGATAAATTCTGACTCGTTGTTGATCCTGCCTGAAACAATACATGAAGATTTAGAGCGTGCAGTTCTAAGGCGATTAGAGTGAATGGCTTCTGTGGCGACAAAGTTTATTTATCTTTTTTTTTTCTATTCGACAAAAATCGAGAAAAAATTTCAAGTCTAATAAATAAGATTCGAACTACTAGAAACGAAGATGCAACGAAAAAACGAATGAGATCAATAAACATGAAATCATAATCGAATTAAAAACGATTGGGAGGCATTCCGTATGGAACTTGTCTTGGTGTTGGCCGAACATCGTCATAGAGAACACCTTTTGGCACACAAAGTGCAATAGCACGTGCAGAGAATACTGCGGCCAACAGACTTGCTAGAACATTGACACAAGCGATCGCTAATTGGGTACTAGCGAGACCATAGGCGACCGATTCCGATGATGTGCGTTGACTTGCTTGATCCTTGTTCATCGAACGATAGAATGCAATAATAAATGCAAAATAAACGATAAGATACACAGCAAGCAAGGTTGAACACAGACACATGACGAAAAATGTTAAAATTGAACCATAGCTTCGTCGATATCCAGCGATGATTCCCATCAAACCAGCTACAAATGTTAGTAAACCAAAAATACTAGCTGCATATGTCCATGGCCACCAGTGATTGTAATATTCTGTCACCAAATTCAAACCGTAATCTTCATTCGTTGGCCCATTGTAAATACGTGGATATTCGAGAACTTGTGTGAGAATGCCAATGATTAGAAGTATAACACCAAATGTATATCCGTGAGAACCCCAGTTGTCCCATGAATAATTGCGGCGAAGTCTCATATTTGGATACATTTTTAGATATGTATAACCAGTGAATGGAGTACAGACAAGAATAGATATGTCTCTCGAACTGAATTTTATTAACCGTTACGCACCAACGCTCTTTCTCTCTTTCCCCTTTTCATTCTCATCCAATCGAATAGATGAACTTTCATTTGATATTTTCAAACAATGACAAAAAACAAGGCAACTATTCGCTTACCTTTTGACTCAATATTGCTTTGACCTTGTTCTGCATACGAAGAAGAGGAGACATATAGATAAGTGCGAATTTAATCAACCATCGAGGTGCACGATGTTTTTCGGATGTACACATTGCTGCGTATTGATACACATTTGCCACAATAACTGCCATGATGACTGACACGGACTACGATGAACGACAGCGAACGTCAGACATTCTCTCAAGAAACAAGATCTTACTGTTAAACTCATAACAATCATTAGATAGATTCCTGAATATACGACATTTCAGATAAAAGAGCAAAGTATGAGAGAGTCGTTACCGATAGTGGGTATGGTGTCCGACGTAGCTGGAACTTTTTCTGCTACCATCAGCATAAATACAGAGAAGGCCACGAAACACGTTAGACCAAGAGTGACTTTTTCACCTGATGACGTCGGCAACCTAGTGTTTTACATTTTAACACATTAGACTACCACTGTGCTGTTTTCTTCTTACCAAAATGACATGCAAGTTAAACATGAAAGCATCGCACATGGAATGATTACATTAAAGATATAATATAATGGACGACGCCTAATATGCACACCATACACCAGTTCCGCATAGGTTTTATTATTTTTAACACTAAAAAAGATAAATGAGATTTTCTTTGCATAAAACATGCTGAGAATCCTTTCTACGATCCGACATCCAATGATTCAGATAGAAAACGTAATAAATCGAGGTTGAATACAGACATGTATTATTCAATAGAAATGGAAAACTATCGTTCAAGTTCAATCGACAAAAAAAGAATCAGTAATTCTCTATCTCTATACGTCGATAATAGTCTCATTAACACAAACTATCTTGCCGATTTAATCAAATACTTACAGCCAAACGAGACCTTGTTTGACATCAAGTATCTCCCATCCGCCACTATTGCGCAGATTTTCCGTTTGTTGTGGATCGTTTGGATTAGTAACAAGTTCATATTGAACCGATGAAGTATCATAGATCCACGATGCGAATTTCAAACCACAAACTTGTCGATCGAATGGAAAATATTGTATATTCACTTTGCATGTTGTGCGTAGTTTCATCAGGACAGGAAAGACAACTTCACCCGTGTAATAAATCATCACATACGGACCTGAAAAAAATTGATACAACTTTGACTAAAGACTTGTCGTCGTCGTCGCCTCATCATACCATGAACAATAGCCTGTGCCGGTGCATGACCTGTTAAATCAAATGCAGCATTGTAGACGTAGCTGTCAGGCAACCATATCCGATTCGACGGTAAACGAATACCTCGAATCCCACCATATTCTGTTAGATTCCATGAAAGATTCTCGTCGAACCATTTCTGTTCGACTCGAACGCTTGTTATTAAAATCTGGGTTTTTTCGTCCTAAACAGAGGTCATCTCGACTTAACCAACTTACCAACTGTTTTGACTCTTACTAATTCAAATAACTGCGTAATTTCCATTCTAAATAGCACATTGACTACGGATTGAGCATGGAATACTGGTCGAACCGACGGTTCATAATATGTTAATAATTTTCGTATCAATTGCTGTTCCATTATTCCAGCTAAAATATGCATCGAGTTTCAATTCAAATCGTTTAAAACAACCTATTAGTCTTACCAACAGACAAAACACTGATGAAAAAGATGAAGAGAGTAAGATTTCTATTCATATAGTTTACATTCAATCATTGCGAGTCGTAAAAAGATAAATGACGAGGAAGATGATGGGAAAGTTCCATTACCGAGCACAATAGGATCTCGTGTAAAATCATTCTAAAGAAAAGTTTTCTTCTCACTCACTCCTTTTTGCCGTTCTTCAGGACTGTGCAAACATGCCACACATCTATTATTTCTCCCTTATTACAATCACTCTTTACCACTCGTCTTCCAGTATTAATTTTCTTATCTATTCATTTCTTTCTCTCTCGTTCTCTTTTGTCAAGTAGCCAAGTAGAAAAAATGTAATCAACGCTATCAACTATCTTGTCATTCTATTCAGGAGAAAACACTCAATACCGATTTATTAGAAAAGAATTAAGTTTTCCAATGATCTAGCGACCTCACTCGAAAATTTCTTTTGATTAGTTGATATTCCCTCGGTTAGCAAGTAACCTTCGGATGATTTTGCGGAACGCAATAATATAGTATTTAATCTTGAATGCATCTGAATAGCACAATTCTTTCATGTTCATTTCGTCGACTGCGGTTCTCATTGAATCATGTTCGGACAGTGTATACAGCTCAAGCAGAATCATCTCCACTTCAAATCTATCGAAATAAAATCCAAGCGTACGAGGTTTGCCTTCAATTCTGCAAAGTTTATTTCTCAATCTAAGAAAATCATTTAGTTACGTGCTGATCCACGTCAAGAACAGTTGATGACTATGCTGAATAAGTTATATTATGATCTTCAAGCGTATGAGCCTGAAACGCGGCAGGTCGAAACAGCGAGTCTGCCAGATAAAAAGAAAAACATATTATCGAAATTAACGAATGTATTTAAAACATCGACGAACACAAGTGATTTCGTTGACAGACCTAAATCATTGTATATATACGGTGGTGCCGGATGTGGGAAGGTAATCGCGAACTATACCCATCGATATTTATCAACCTGTATGTGTAATCGTAGAGTTTACTGATGGATATTTTCTATGAATGTATGCCGATTAAAGAAAAACGGCGAATTCATTTCAATAGTTTCATGTTGGAGTTTCATAATCGTATGTCTTTGCACCATCTTTTCACTCATGAAAAATACCTGCATTTAACTTTTGAGGTATGCATCGCGTTCGAAGTAACAACGCAGCAGTATCTGATAATCTTCTTGGTAGTGTAGTTGAAGAATTGTTGAACGAAATCTGGCTCTTATGTTTCGATGAATTCATGGTTTTGGATATTGGTGATGCAATGATTATCAAACGGTTGTTTGAACATTTGTTCGCTAAAGGTATGGTCATGGTTGCAACATCAAATCGGCCGCCAGACGATTTATATTATCGAGGATTGAATAGAGAATATTTCGTACCGTTTATCCCATTTCTGCACCAAATGTGTACCGTGCATAACATGGATTCATCAACTGACTATCGTTTGATTGGTACTCAGGTATGTCGTCATCTTATTTGTATTGGAAATTCATTTGACTGACTTTCAGGGACATGTGCAAACGGTGTTCGATGCTCGTCGACCAGAAACCGCATCGGAAATCGATGCACTCAGTTCACGTCTAATTGCACCACATGAACCGCAGCCTGGTACACTTGATGTCAATGGTCGAGACATTACGGTGCCATGGCAAGCACGTGGCGTTGCCAAATTTTCATTTGAACAATTGTGTGGCCATGAATTTTACTCAGCGGATTACATTGCAATTGCTTCTACATATCATACTTTGATTCTTACTGATATACCCAAGTTAAGTCTGGAACAACGTGATCGCATTCGACGGTTTATTATTCTCGTTGACGAGCTATACAATAATCATACAAAATTGATTCTATCTATGTCTGTGGATACAGTGAAAGATATCTTCAATCCGTTGAAAGATAATCCACAGCTGAAACGTGAAGATCTCTTAACTATGGATGAATTTCATTCATTCGATCGGACTTTATCGCGTCTAATTGAAATGCAATCGAAAGAATATTTAGCTAAACCAAAACGCTTTGGTAATAGCACAAAATCTCCAGACGAATGGTCACAATTACAATCGTAGTTCTCGAGCATTTGTGAAATGTTACACAGAGATATCAGAGTTTTTATTTTTCTAAATAAAAAACACAAATCGTATCCTATCAATATTCACGCATATTTTTGTATTAAGCCAATTTGAATTTGATTGCATAGTTACAACTTTATAAATATAATATTTCTGCATTCTCTTCTCAAACTACTCACTTCTACCTTTGCATTACTCTCGTACATGACTGTTTTCTTATTCGATGAGTTTTTGATTGATTGATGAATAGTCCCACCATTTCGAATAGTTTTGAATCGTTGCGTTCGTTTCACACGAAAGAAAATGATATAGTTCGTTTATTCGATGAATTATTGCCATGGACGTTCAATTGTCGAACACTGATCGATGCGGCTCGAAATGGAGAAACAGCGGAATGTGAAGATCTTATTCGACTTGGTGTTGACATCAACGACAGTGATACATACGGAAATACAGCCGTGTGGACATCTTACTTTCATGAACATCTTGATACATTGTTTACGCTGTTACAAGTAAAGTCTAGCATGAAAATGCGTTGTCTAGATGTCGAAAGATTTCGCTCGTTCAGCTCGGCGCAGATCCGAATACACGTTCAGGGGAGATTCTATGTTCTGATCTGCATCGTGCATGTTCACTGGGCGATCGAACATTAACGGAGATTCTTATTGAATGTGGTGGTTGTGTTAACATATCAGATCGACATGGGAAAACGCCGTTGATCTACGCATTGGAGTATCCTTCGTCACAGCATACATTCGACTTGATTTCGTATCTTATTGAGCACGGTGCAGATATCAACCATCGAGATGAACATGGAGTAAGTTCAACTCATTTCTCTCTGATAAACTTCGAATGATTCTGATAGCTCACTCCGCTGCATTACGCATGCTATCGAGCTGATTATCAATCCATGAAGTTATTAGTTGAACATCAAGCGGACACCTCAATTGAAAATTCCATTGGCTATAATATTCGTAAGTCTAATCGCATCTATATTCTTGCTAATCAATCATTTCCAGTTCGCTATGCTCTTTCATGTTTATCGTATACATCTCCCTTCGAACATGCTCAATACGCCAATCGTTTATTAATAGTTGATTTATTAGTAAGTCAATACTCGATCGGGTCATGTTTATCTTATGCAATTATTGGCAAAAGTCACGGTCATGTTCATCTTTTCCCATTATTCGATTTTCTTTCCTATTCACTGATTCGGCAACGAACTGATTTAGAAGATTTTGCTTGGAATATATTTCTAAATCTTCATTGGACAAAACAATTAACGTGTACACTTGAAAGTTCCATCCAACATACATTTATCTACAGTCATTATTTTTCACATGTGGTTTACCTAACTCAACGGTTTCATATTGTAAATTATTTGTTGTTTTTCTCAAATTACCTCGAACGAGTGACAGTCGATGCTAAACCAAACCGGTTTTGTCTACTTTTATACACAAACCATGTTGACCATGGTTTAACACTAGTTCAATCGATGAGTGAACATTTGAATGTACCACTGGATTACTCTCGGCGGTGCATTTTAGAAAAACTCATCTCGAAATCTACGGAAAAACCCGAAAAATTGAAATTTTACTGTCGTCGTTCAATTCGTAAATCACTTTCCCTGGGTATTCATTGTAAATTAAAAGGAATCTGTTTGAATAAGCATTTAAAAGATTATATTCTTCTTCGTGAACTAGATTTTTTATTTTTAAATAAAACACATCGCTAGAAGAGAAGAAAAAAAAATCAAAATGATTGAAGAATGAAACTTGAATTCTTTTGATCGCTTGTTTTTCTACCTTCCTTCCACACGCCTATCGTTGTTCACCGATGGACAATCAAATTTATAACTAAGCCGAGAAAAAAAGCCCTCCATTCTTCTCTCTTCGTTCTTTTATTTGCATAGAATATAGTGTGCTTTTTTGGTTTCATCTATTACCAATTCTGTTTTTCTAACGAAGTGCTATTGTCATACAATTTTCATTTGTTACTCATAAGGCGATTGCCATTCCAATGACTACAGCATATTACAAAACAGCACCGCCATCAAATACACATTACAACAACCTCGGATCGCAAGTTAACCGAGGTGAAATTCGGATTGATTTTTCGATTGAATTGTATTGCACTTCGATTTTTTAGGCGCACATAATTTGGGCTTTGGACCATTGACAACACACCTAACCTCTAGACAACACCCAGCATCGAATTCAGATGAAATTTATAATATTCAACAACAGCCGAAATATTATCTCAGAGATAAATACGACAATCAAGTACTGAACACTCAAAATAGTTATTTGAATGCTTATATCCAAAGAACAACAGGACCGCATCGAAATGAGGAGTATTACGCTGTTGGTAACAATCTATATGAAGTACGTGAGATACTTATTGAAAAAGAACGCAATATCGAATGTAGGAAGGAAATGACTCGTTATATTTGTAATTATCATGTCAAATGAAGTAGAGAAAACTAGAAGAGAAGTGCTCTTAGAAATTCATTTTTCTTAAAACTGGAGATCTCTGTTGCATTTGTTTTTCTGAGAAAAGCCAATAATATTTTTCTAGCAGCACGGTAAGTCATAATTTGAGAACGAAAGACCTTTCGCAGGGTTGCTGAAGTTCGAGATGAAAAATGAGTCTTCATTGTTTGTAGACATCGTCTACAAATCCAATGATGGAACAAACTGCCACAGCGTATCATTTACTATCAGCGTCTCAAGTTAAATTTCTTGATTCTGAGAATCAAGTCTTATCAGGTCACCATCATTCGTTGTTAGATGGTAACAATAGTCATGAATTAAATAATCCAACTATGAATAAGCAAAAAAACAAATCGGTTCCAATGCGTGCGACAGCAATGCAATCAACTAATGGATCCTATCCTATGAACAAAAAACAGCCGTTAGCTCAAATAACACAAACTTCATTGGATACGAGAGACAATGATATTGGTGGTAAAACACGACGAAATATGACACAGTCACTACTGGTACCAAATTATTATCGAGGTCGTCGTGATGATTTAGAAATTGAAGATAACACAAGTTCAATAGATGAAAATACCAATGATATTCAGAGTCAGAATCGAACATATCGAGCGAGTCGGAAGAATAATTCATCGTTACCACCTGTTCGAAGAGGACAAGGACCAGCTTCCAATGGACCTAACTTCGGTCATTCATTAGCACCTGGCCATCCGTTCCGACGAAAGTTTCTTCCAAATGATGGCTATGCATCGGATCAGCATTCATCGTACAACGAAAGTTCGAATGATCGTAAAGGATCCAACAGAAACAAAAAAGATTACGAAGACAGCACTCAACATTATAATGATCGTGACATGTACGAACACGCTCAGCATGAAAGAAATGATTTACCGAAGCAGAGGTCTCATCCACGTGTTCATGAACCTCTCTATCTTCAACAATCGATATCCACCGGTTTGTTAATCCATCCTATCAAACTCTTACTTTGATCTGCTCGATCTTTTAGATAGCTACCTAGAAAACCAACGTCGTCGGGCAGTACGTGAATCTCAAGGTTATTATTTCCCTTATAAAAAATACACGCTCAAAGATTACAAAGATTTGCAAAAGACGGAATCTCAATTCAATCCATATGGCCCCTATAAAGCCGAAAATGTTGACCGTGTATGTACACTGATCCACTTGCTGCTATTCACCTTATTCATCTGTACTATCCTTTTGTAGAAAGAACTGGCCCGAAAACGTATGCAATATGCTTCAAAAATTGAACGACCTGTAGTCGATATGAGTGAAGACTATCGATCTCCGCGAGATATCAATTCTAGAAAATCGTTCGGACAGTCACGTGGTTCGGACGGAGCATCAAAAAGAAATCGAGTAAATTCTATTCTCAATACATCTTTCTTCGAAACGATCTATATGCAATTTATCTAAAAGGCACTTGAGTACGCTAAATCTGAAGTATCAAAATATCGACCGACAAAAACTTCGAAACAGAAAAGACCTGATCCAACAGAACAGTATGTCAACAGTCTCTTTCCCGAAGTTGACGATGACGAGGAAGACGATGGCGATGAAGGTTAGTTATGAAATTTTGTAATTAAATTCTTCAGGTTTTCATATTTAGTTCAGGGAGAGCAACGCAAGAACTATCGCTCATCTGAAGATGACGAGACAAAATGAATCTTTTCCTGTTTCTATATATATCCATTTATTGTTTTGTATAATAAAATTGAATATTTCATTCATGCATGTATGCATGCGTATGAGAAAATGACTGTAATCTTAATTACTTTTGCAGTTCGATAGGTTTCAAAGACGATAGAGAAGATCTTTTCAATGATAATTGTATTCATTACAAGAATCTCTAAAGCACAGATTGTATCACATGAACATGACGTGGAGGGTGATGTTTATTGTATCGATATTTGCTCGTTCTTGTCGATTTGACTTAGTCATTCAGAGCCGCGAGGTTGAAGATTGCTTTATGGAATTCGTATGTCGAGGTAAGACCGACCCTGAAAGGACGGTAATCAAATGTCGTGTCTAGATTGGTCAGAATACATTCCATTCACTGTTCTCAGCCTTTCTGGCTCACCTGGTACACCAGGCGTGATGGGTAATCATAAAATTGAACTTCTTTATATATTCTATCTATTCTTGTTAGGTTCTCGTGGCCCTCAAGGTCCGCAAGGGATAAGTGGTCCTCCTGGTATGTATAACTGTACGTGAAAACATCCGAACTATCGTTTTTCACGTTATGTGCAGGTCGTGATGGGTTTAGCGAACGACCGGTGTCATTCTACGCTGAGTTATCACGGTTATCTGTCATCGAAACTGCTAATAGTACAGTTCGCCCATGGAGGTTGTACCAATCCTATAATTTTCGTGCTGTTCCAAATTATTTCTCAGCCGAGACAGGGATTTTTACAGCACCTGCCGATGGTCTCTACCAATTCTTTCTTACAATTGCTGTTTCCCGATCGAAAGTAAGAAATCATTTGCTTTTTTTCTCCCACTAAAGCTATTTTCATATATGTAAAGGCCTTGGTCAATATTGCAAAAAATGGTCAATACATCTGTCCGATTAGAATAGACTCAACGATAACAGCCAACGATAAAACAATTGGCTGGGGTTGGGCAAGTGGCTCGATTGATTGTTTTATCTATTGTCACATTGGTGATCAAGTATCGGTGATCGGTTCTAATGAAGACTTTACTTCGCAAATTTACGGATATTCTTATACAACATTTTCAGGATATATGTTCTACAGTAATTAAAAAAAGAACGACGACAATAAACAGATCTTTTCAGTCTTTGAGATATGAGATTATGTTGTCAATGAACCATTGATCCGTAAACTGTAAATGATCAGTATCTGATTCAAGAAATTTGATACGCGATTGCTCGTCCATCGTCTTTAGACCTAATAAATCTTTGGAATAAAGAGAACTTTCCCGTAATGGAATAATTTTTGATGTATCGTTTTCTTCGTAAAAACCGAAATGTTCACTTTCGTGTGGTGTCACCATTGTATCACGTAGAAATTTCACCAGAATTAAATTACGTATTTTCAATAAATTCGTTTTGTATTGTTCGTTAAACGTTCGCTCTTGATTAATGTCAGCTAAGAATACACTTGCTTTACGATAGGTTGTCTCTTTATGGGCTAAACGAAAAAGGCTAACAGAAGAATGGAGGTAGAATCTCGACATACGATCGTGCCAGTATTCAGCTTGTACAAGATGATTTTGAACGAACGATTCATAAGCACCGAAACGTAACAGATCACGAATATAATTACAGATCGTTTCATTATCACCAGGACACCGAGGGAAGCCAAAGACGCCTTGATGTTGACCACCGATTGAAATTAAATTAAGCATCGGTGGTTCTGGACAACGTTGCGCAACGGCTCGAAGGAATTGTCCACCTTGAGAAAACCTTTCCGGATAAAATCCTCGATATTTTTTCACAGAAAATCAATATTTTTACTTACCCAATCGCATGATAACCTTGCGTAAGATTCTTATCAGCATTTAATAATTTACAAGCATAATCAATTTGATGATTAGCATTCATAAAGAATCCATTCGAAGTGTCTTCGACAATATTCGAACCGATTCGTAAGGATAGAACATATGGATCGGATAGTTGCTGCTTGAGTAGTTTGATTATCGAGCCTAGACTTAATGGATTACAACAGCTATCGCCCATGCCATGCCATAAGACTATCGGAGGAGATCCAGCGATTGGTACAGCGTGAATGAAGTATAGAAGGATAGTGAGAAACGAAAACATGTGCATAGACAGAGGTAATTTTACCTAAAAAACCGTGAATGACATTAAAAAAAAACAAAAAATATGAGAAGAAATCATTCGAGCATATCGGAATTCAATCCTTAGAATCGAACGATGTCATGTTGTTTTGGGCGTTATAAATGAAAACTTTTATCTGATGATGACTTTCCCTTTCAACTATTCTCGAATGTTAATGATTCAATTTATATATTTCGAGAATTTTCGGCGATGAAACAAGTAAGTGTCTATCAATGGTCGGAATGTTTATCTTTAATCAATGAATGATTGGTTTTTCGAGAGTTCTCCTTCATATATTCGAAATCATTTGACTGTGAAATAAGAATCACCTATCATTCTTTCTTTGGCCATTATAAACGAACTAACGAATATCAATTCCTATTAGTCTATTGTCACGCACCAATCAGATCATTCTATTCTTCTGTATATATATGTTTGCAGCATCATCATCATCATCATCATCTGTTTGATTGTTGATTAAGACAGTATTGTTTTCTTTTTTTTTGCAGAAAAACGATGAAGGATAAAAATTCTCCTGAACGTCATGCACATGCTGATTCAGACGACGATGAAAATATTCATATCGATGCCAACGATGCTTTCGAAATCATCGATGTTGATCCATCAGCAGAAAATCACTTGGATGCGTTGGATATCGACGAACCTATGGAAGACGAACATGAACAAGAAGAAGAAGAAGATGATTCGTTATTGAAACTTTCTCATCATAAACCAGACAGTTCAGTCTTTACAGTATCAATTGATCCTCGAACACAAGCTCGTGTTTGTTCCGGTGGTGAAGATGATCGTTGTCTCGTTTGGCGTTTAGATACCGGTGAACTAATACATGAATATCCGCCATTTGATGACAGTGTACATCAAGTATGCTGGAGTTTCGATGGTAAATACTTATGTGCATGCGACATGCGTGGTCAAATCCGTTGTTGGACTGATAATGCTGACGGCATTCCGACAACTGAAGTTTGGTCCTTCCATACGGGTAACGATATTGAATTAATGCGTTTTCATCCCTCGGCACATGTTCTATTTGTTGGAACTAATGATTCTCAATTATGGTTATTTAAAATTCCATCAGGAGAATACAAAATTATGCATGGTGGTGGTGATACAGAAATTACGACATTAGAAGTCCTTTCAAATGGTAAGACGAAACGATACTTATTTCACTTTTTTTCCTTCTCTCGTTACGACTAATATACAGATGATTAAGAATGTGTCTACTCCTCAAGGATAATCTTCACTCGAATCTCGGGAGGAATCAATAATTGAACAAGGAGATATTTATTAGTCGAATTGTAAATATACACACTCGTTGCCTTTCAAATACAGACCTTACTGTGCTCTTCTGAATATCTTACTTCGTCAATAATCTTATCTGTTTTCTACTGATGATGAAAGAGTTCTGTTTAATGACAGCAACGCTTTTCCGACTATCTAACAATCGACAAATAGAAAACTTCAGAGAAACTACGTATGACGTATTTGTTCTGTGCTTTGATTAGCTATTCGCTGGATATACGTTTGTTATGTCTTCTTTTGCATTTGTAAATACTAATAAATATGAATGAAAATCTAATACATTCCAAGGTTAGATAACCATTCGATTTGGTTCTGTTGAAAAATGAGTCGACGCTCTATGAACCAGAAAATGTCTAGATTAATCGTCGAACAAGTTTGAATATGTTATCTTTTTCTCCCTCGGTAGCCGCTTTCGATATCATAACGTCTCCGAAGTCAACATATGTACAATGTTTTCATAACCTTTTTCTCCTACTCGCTCGCGCTTGCTTCGCATGGGGGTCTTCTCGACGGGGACATTCTGGACATCAACAAGTGCATCTTTCCTTGATACTCTCGACACGCGTTAGTTTTGAAGTAGTTTAAAAACGAGAAAAGTCCGCCTAGAACATGTGTTTAAGATATTGCAAGAAAAACTCGCTTAATCATATTTGTTCCCTTAAGGAAGTAGTCTGAGATGAAATACATACATACACACACACAAAAAAAAGAAAACAAAAGTACCAGAGCAACTACTTAACGCCATCAGTGTTGACCTTGTATTAACAGACATTCAAGATATATATATGCATGTCGCAATAGACAAATCCGACAAGCATTGTTCTCTAGAACCTACACGATTCCGTGTTTAATAGAATTCTTGTTACATCATTAGCGGCGTAGTTCGAGTTGATCGAACACTTGATGTATTCGATTAACAATGTCATCAATCATCTACAGAATCAAATTATGCAGTTTTTCTTCGTACCATGATTATCTTGAAAATTCTTTTAGGTAAACAATGTATCAGTGGTTATGGCAATGGTCATATCAAACTGTGGGATTTAAAACAGTGTTCAATTGTTTGGCAGTATGACAACAGTGGTGAAGGTGACGCTGCTGCCGCTAACAACAATAATAATAAGTGTATTTCAATGTGTTTAAACGATGAACAGACATTAATAGCTTGTGGTTCAGCTGATGGAAACTGTCGAGTGCTTAATTTAAACAACGGCAAACTACTCTCGTCGTTTGCTTGCTTTCAACCATCATTAACAAAACCATCGACCAGAGGTGACGGGGCCGATGACGATGATGGTGGTGAAGATGATGAAGACGCTGGTAGTAATGAAGATGAAACAGCAAGAAGCGTTGAAAGTGTGATATTCGGAACAAGTCATTTACTTATATGTGGTACTCTTTCTGGTTATATTTACATTTGGGATATAAATACTAAACAGCTACGTTCTACACTGAATTTGCAAAGTGGTATTGTTAAATGTTTATTAAATGAAGGTTATCTTCTCTACACAGCATGCCTTGATGGTCATATTCGTTTGATGGACATCAGAAATGGTGAACCATTAAAAGAATGGAAAAGTGGTGGTGGTCAAGACTGTGGAATAATGGATATGGTCATTACGAAAGATAAGCGGCATATACTTTGCGCGTATACGCAAGGTTTATGTCGTATATTTAAGTTAAAAGAATAAAAACGAAAAAAAATGAAACATTGCTTCCGTGATGTATGAGAAAAAATGTTAAAAAATGTTTTTTTTTGTTTTTTTTAGATCATATACATGAAATTGAACGCTTGGTCTTGTGAACGCTATGTTTTGTATTGATGTCAAAGGTGAAGTTAAATGAAAAATGAAGGATTAGTGTGACTTTCATCTCGCTCAAATTGAACATCATATATGTGCGTATATATGTATTTGATCAATGGGTTTCTTTTTCGACTCTCATTATAGTTGAATCTATCGTTAATGATCTTTAATTTACCTTCATGAGCAGCGTTTTCAAATGCATTAGAAAATTTTACTAGACAATAGACAGACATTCTAATCACTAGGCAATGAGTGACACGTGCATTGTGAAAATAGTGCAGTCTAATTGATTTTTTTTGTTGCCGTTGACAATGACACAAATGTTATTTGACTGAGCGCACGTTAAGACGGAGCTTTTGTAATGTTTGGCCTCACCGGCATCGTTGGCACTTTTTTCTGTTGTTGCTGTTCTTCTTTCCTTTCTCCCCGCGTGATTCCACATATACTTGCTAGAGTGCGAGAGCCATTGGGATGGAAACATTTCTCTTTTCTCAGCACAGCAACATACAAAAGACGATGAAGAAAGGAAGCACATTGTGTGTGAGTCGTTGTTCGTTTCCTCCTCATTCGTTCTTCTTCTTCTCCTTCTCCTCTCCTTTTTCTAGATTATATATAGGTAAAGAGACACACACACGCTCCCCCCTCTCTCCCTCTCTCTCTCTCTGAACAGACGACGGCGAGTAAGCGAGCGAAGCATAAAGACGAAGGAAAAAAGTAAGAGTAATCATATCTTTTGCTTCACTAATGAATATGAACTCTGAGAATATGTTTTTCTTTCATTATCTAGTGATTTAAATACATACAGAAAACAAACTATGGAAAATCAAGGTAAATCGCAAATCTCAATTTTGTTCAATTATCAATTTTCATTTCTTTCTCTCTCTTTCTTTCTTTCCTCCACAGGAGAAAATTCAATAAACATACCAACTAATGATCATCATGGTAAAGAAATCAAAATTTCAATAGTTACAATTTCATCGTTTTTTAATAGAAATTTCATCGAATGATTGTGTCGAAGGACTTGCTTTGTCAATGACAAGAATAATTGAAGGGGGTAAAATGAAAAGAAATATTCTTGTTCACCTTGCATAGACCTCCTACACTCGTTTTTTTTTCTTTGTACATATATAGATACCTATCCGATCTCAGATAATGATTCAGCAACAGATTCAATGTATATAATCGACACGAACATTGGTAAATTACCACAAACTAATGACGAACAAGATGAATTAAATCGTAAGTAACACACGTTCGGAGGATTTACTTTTTGACACTACGTTCAGCTTTCTTGTTGAAGAAGCAGGAGAGAAATAAGACCTTCAATTAAATGTATCTTCTCGAAATGCGGCATTCCACTGACTGTAATGTTGCATAAGCATCACAATCACTGTAGTACGTGAAAGTGTTTCATCTTATTCGTTTTTTTTTGCTCGAGATTAACTATTTCTCCTCTCTCTTGTCTATCTCTTCTGATGTTCATCTATTTGTCAACACACCGACCTCGTCCCGTCGTCGATTGTCGACAAAATGACAAACACTACTTGCTGTCGTTGTCTCTCATAACTTGCATAAACCTATCTAAACTTCAATCATGATCTTTCAACTCATCGTATTCCATTTCCTTTCGTTTTCACCTTTCCTTGTTATACATGCCAATGTTGAAACATTACATTTCGAAAGTGCCTGTCTACAACAAACGAATGCCGTTCATTTAAATCTACGTTGTTCACAATACGAACACATACAAATCGTTCGCGTCATCTACGGTTATACCAAACAAACTCTACTGCAAGAATGTCAGTTCAGTATCTACGATTGTATACAAGAAGGTACCAGTCATAATATTCTCGCCTGTAACGGGCAACAAACGTGTGTAATCAATCTAACCAAGAATGAAATGCTTTCATCATCAATCACAACACCAGGTGTACCGAGCTGTCCGGATTTTAATTACGTTCAAGTCAACTTCGGTTGCATACCGGACTCGAAAGACATTTGTGATACGTGGAAAGATGAAGGACCAATTATACATTTGAGTCATACTTATTCAAAAGATCGATCGTTCAATCGTTGTCATTGCAAAGTTCGTTCGTCGATGCCGAATGGACAAGTTTTACTTCAGGCACGCGAGATCAACCGGCAGCATACACTGTTGAGATCTTTAATCTACCCAAAATCTTTCGATCTTGAGTGTAAGAAAATGACCTATCTAGAAATTGCCATATCGCGTTCGGAAAGGAAATGTATGGACATGTTACCGACAAATAACATAGCTCTGTTTGGTTCTGGTTCGCATAATTTTACTTTAACTTACGTACGAAACGATCCTTTCTCGGAATTATTCTTTTATTTCGAGTTAAAAGCGAGTCCAATAAAAAAGGATCATAATGTACAAATTATTTGCAATTGGGGACGACGACAAACAAAAGTAACAACAACGACAACGATAGAACCAGCATTGACGACAGCGATTATTAGTACGACAATGCCACGATTGACAAAAAAACGAAAAGCAACAACGGTGAATATGCAACGTGGAGGAAAACTAAGCCGATTAGATCTCATTCGACATCAACCGCAAGACAATCAGGACGGTCATATTGAAGTAGAAGATACAACGAATATGTACAAAAACGAAGAAGAAACACCATCGGAAGGGGGTACCGAAGAAGGAGAAGGAGAAGGAGAAGGAGAAGAAGGAGAAGAACCATCATCACTACAGGTGGAACAAGAATCAGAGGAAGAACCGTTGACAACAACACTTCCAGTTCGAACATCAAGAATTAAAAAACTCAAACGAACAAAAAGCTCGACTACAGCCAAAACGACGACAATTCCCGACACCACCAAAACAACTAGTGTTTCAGCTTCGTCATCTGATGATGAGGAATGGTTACGTATATTATCTCTAGCTAATATTGATTCTCAAGCACATGCAAAACAAATATTATCAATCAATAATCGAACATATGTAACTGCAGCTCAAGCAGCAGTTATCGTATCCGATCCAAAAATTCGTTCATCCTCATCGAAACCAAATACTCTCGTCATTGTTCTTCTCATTATTATCTCTTTAACATTTCTCGTCCTAATTATCTATTGCTTGAGAATCAAAAAACCCAATTGTCTTGAACGTTTGAGAACGAATGCGAATGTCGCCTTTCTTTTCTGTTGTGAAGCGAGTAAACTATTGTTTTGTTCACCAAACGATTCGCCTCAACGATCTCAGACGACATCAAATTCACCAACAAGTACAATTGGGAACCGTCGACATCGCCGTCGACACCATCGACCTTCACCATCCGTGCCTGATTATCAATCAAGTGAATACTATATGGATGAAACAGGAAATAATTGTCGTACAACACAAAGTATCTATGATGGTGGCGGTGAAAAATCAATCTATAGTATTGATTATGATGAAGAAGAAACTGAATATACGACAAAATACGGTCGACATAATAATGACGCCGGCAGTTGTTAAGCAGAATCAGCGAGATTTTCATTGCCTTTTCCATTCTCACCTTTTCCTTTTTTGATCGTTTAGAACGAGTAGAGTGTGTCTTGAGAATGCTCGTGTTTTTATTGTATACGTAGACGCGAAAAAAAAGAATATATATGTTCCTAAGTGTGCGATTAGCATCGGAAATAAAATCAGCACAAGAATAACAATATGTAATTAATAATAAAATATTTCTTTTTGCTTTCTTCTATTTATAGACAGTATATCTCAGGATTCGTTGACTAACGGTGAACAAGATCACAATAAGAACAATAGCAATCAGAATAGTCCGATTAAAATTGAACGGCCAACATCAGCAGCAACGTCAAAAGTCAGCAGTAAGATGTCGACAATAAAGTCGACAACAAATGGTAAAAATTTTCTTTGACATGAAGAACTCTTTGCACAGGAGAACCAAATTTCATTTTGTTAGGTCTTCGATCTCTTGCTCTTGATGAGCATATTAAACTAGTAAAACAAAAGAAAGAAGAAGCTGAAGTATTACGTTTACAAAAATTTCAAGAACAGCTGCGAAAAAAGGAACAAAAGTGGTAAGTGATTATTAATGAGATTCTCTACTGATAGTCTCGATTACATCATCCTCAGATTCTCTTTTCTAATGCCTTGAAATAAAATTTCATCATGCGTCTTTCATTATTCCGACGTCGACAATTGAAGAATGAGTAGAAACTTAATAGTATGTTGTAGAAAGAATCTCTCTGTTAATCTTCAATTTTTGACATATTGTCAAAGTTGTCTTTCTACTCGAATGATCTCAACGATTCGTTAGATGTTCGATTGGATTTTCTGCAGATCTTACTTTGATTTGTATTGATCAAACAATTGATTGTTTACAAGTTGTTCTAGATAGCTGCAGGCTCCATCATTAGTTATTATCGACGTTAGGACGCATTTGACAACGTTGTCTTAGAACAATGCGACGAAAACACGTCTTTTTCCTCTTTCTCCTTTCCAATCGACAAAACAAGTTTTCTCGATCACAGAACGAAAAGATTTCCCCTCCCTATTCTTCTGTTGGATTAGCTATGAAGCGAAGAAAATCCATTGTTTCTTCTCATTTTCCGTGATTGATGCGTATTGAATAGGAAGAACAACATTACGAGAAATTGCTATATATGCAAATGAGGGAAAAAAAAGAAAAACCGGAGACATCTTTGCTATGTTGATATGTCATGCTTATTATTTGTAGGCAACAACAACAATTAGAACGAGTAAAAAAATGGCTACAATTACGTAATCGTGATACTGATCATCGGTCACAAGTGGAAGAGCGACGAAAAAAGCGTGAAGAAGAAGCGAAAGTATGAATAGTGAACTCTGACCTAGAACGGGAGTTACTTTATGTTTATATTTGTTGTTTCAGGCAAAAATAGATGAATTAATCCGTCGAGAAAAAGAACGAGAACAGCGTGTCCATCAGAATCTCAAGTATGACAACGACCATCTGGTCACTAAATAGTCATTTAAGAACACTTTCTTCTATTCATTCTAGAACAATAACTGCGCCACAAAAACCTGATTCTGTCATGAGCATGTCGACAGATGTACTCTCCACTCGACGTGCTACTTCAGCGTCGCGTTCACGTACAAATCATCAGGGTATGTCATTTGATTGATTTGAAACGAGAAAGAACATCTCTTTTTCTTTTTTGCTTCTTCGTATAGATGTGACCAATCGACGAGGTTTGCATGAACATTCTGACGATAACTCTGCTAGTAAGTGGAAATTTAGCGTGTCTTTTTCTCTGCAAGAACGCTGTTAGTCATCTTTCGTGTAGAGTCTGTTTGTTTATAGAACACCTGTTTCGTTTTCTTGTTTTGTTTCTTACTCTCTCCTCTTGTAGCTGTGATCAGTTCGCATCAACTGAATCCGATTGATGAACATCAAACTCAATCGTCAAATGACGAGAGTTCAGGTACATCTCTTTTATCGGCACGTCGTCAAAAACGACTCTTGCCAACATCTCACGCTTATTGGTTAAATACCGGTGATAATCATAACCATACTAGCTCAAATTTTATGCGTGCGACATTTACAGCCACATGTCGATCACGTATCAGCCACAGTGTGGAGCGATGTCCTCGAGACGGTCGAGGTATAATTTCTATCCCTTCCTCCGTTTGAATCGGGTGTAGGCATGTTCGTGTTGCAATCAATGTTTCTCTCATTTGTTTCTATCTGCTTGGCTTTCAATATTTCATAAATGGCAACGCTTCGCAATGTTCTCTTGCATCATTTTCTAAATTAATTTCATTCTCATTTAGCTCGAGAAGAACTTCTTCACCCCAGTACAGCAACCAATGGTGAATCTCAACGTCGGCCGATGAATACAACTCGTCAACATCTAAATGAAACTATACGTCGTTTAGCCAAACCCAAAAGTAATCCCATGACACAATCCATTCATATTGGCGCCACAACAGGACTAGAATCGACTAATGGAATGCCATTGTCAAGATCTAGCCATCAATTACGTTTAACTACGTCAACGACTGCCACAACTATTCGAAAGGTATGTTTCTATGCTCAATGTCAAAATTGATGAAAAGAAAACGCATTCTTTCTGCTCGTTTGTAGCGGCAACCTTCTCGTCCAGCAACTGTACCAGCTTCCACTAATGAATCTCGAACTTCTCCGACGACAGATGATATTCCTCGATCTGATCAAGCATCAACACACAAGTCAATTTCAAATCGCTCTGCAGCTCAAGCCAAGCTGCCACCTACGTTAACCAAAACTCTTCCTAATGCTGCATCTCAATCTCATGCTCCCACTCAAAGATCTCTTATGACTACATCACATTCATCGTCTTCGTTGTCATCTTCAACAGCAACAATGAATAAACGTCGACTAGCAGCAGCGGCTACTGCTACTACTAGTAGTACCACACAAGCAACGTCATCGTCGAAATCAAAATCAACATCTGAAAGCCCAGTCGCTCCAACTAATCCTGACGAAAACGTGCAACCGGTGAATGAAGAAACTCCATCTGAATCCGTCGAACCTGATGTAACTTCCGAACCAATAAATCCTGTCAAACGAGAACAGCCAACTGTGGATGAACAGGAATATCAACGTAAATTGAATCAGAAGATTCGTGAAGCTCAACAACGCTTAGAATTAGAACGTCAACGTGAAGAAGAACAAAAACGTCAGCTGGAATTAGAAGAATTTGAACGTGAACAAGAACAAATACGATTAGTTGAAGAACAACGCCGTGCTGAACAAGAACGTTTACAGCGTGCTATTGAAGAACGAGAACGTGAAAATGAATTAAAACGACAAGAAGAGCAACGTCTACAACAGCAACGCGAAGAATTAGAAAGGAAGCAAGCCGAAGAAACCGAACGTCTCACTCGCGAACGACAAGAACGAGCCAAGAAAGAAGAAGAAGAAAGAAACGAACGAAAAAAACGTCTCGATTTAATTATGAGACGCACAAGGCAGATTTCACCGAATTCTAAAGTAATTCTTCTAGATTAAAAATAGGATGAACTAGGATTATATTGAGTTTCTACAAAGGATCAGGAATTTAGATAAAAATGAATAGACAGATTTGCTTTTCTCATCCTTGAACGAGGTTCAAAGATGTAACCTTGTTTGATAATAAAATCTAACTCATAATTAGCTGAATTCTGCCAAGGAAATCTTCTCCATTTAAAATTCATTCTTTTCTCCTTCATTTAGCAGGAAAACGATACGAACAAACCAGCCGTTGAACAATTCAATGGACACGATCAAACGAATCATACTTCATCTCCAACCAACATAATCAAATCTTCATTACCACATTCGATATCAGATACTCATTTTCATATGTCTACATCCACCGACAGTTTCATACTCACCCATGACTCAGTAGTGTCTCCAAGTTTCACCACCAGTATCACTGATACACCCAAGTAATTTCCTATCGTGAAGAAACCTTTCATATCATCGTTAATCCTTTCTAGATTCAAATCGCCGTTGATACAAAGTCTTCTCAATAAAGCCCGCAATACTCGATCAACAGATAATCTCGTGCAAACCAGTATGACAGCATCACAGATCATGACTGAAAGTTTGATCGAAGAATCCGTGCCACTGGGAAAATCGACTACACTAACCAATCTTTCCAACGATGATCATCATGAAAATTCTAGAATTAGCACAAACACCAACGGTCATGGTGATCTACAGTACGTGCTTCATCGAGAACGGAGCAACATTTACTGAGCATTTCCTTTTCCATTTCAGTTTATCTTCGTCTACGAATTTAAACGTCTATCACGATCGTCCGAGAGAAACAGCAACGGCCTCTCAATAATGAAAATCGATATTTCTATTTGTAGGATTTCTCTCTGACATCAAAACATACACACGCGTACGATTCGAACAAAATATTTATCATCTAGTCTTCTTTGATTCATTTCTCATTCTTTGTTTTTGTTTTGTTTTTTCTTATTTAACTCGCTCAATAATTGCATAGTTTGCAACCAAAAAAAAAATTAGCCATACATCATCCGTTATCGAGAGACTGACAAAGCAGATTGTTATCATCCTTCATTTGGTTCTTTTGTTCATATAATGTTTGTGTACGTTTTCGTGTGCGTGTGTTCTTGTTTTCTTTTGCTTCACAACCTATTGTTCTTATTTTTTTTCTCAAACAGAACGCCCTGTTCACGGTAATCAAATACAGAATAAAAATCAGTCAAAAAGAATATTTCTCGTCTAATAGAGTTTCATTCGACTGAGTATCATCAAGTTGATATGTCTTTTTTGTTCAAAAGTCGATATCGACTCCTTTGAAGTTTAGTCATTTCCGATGTTCTTTCTTTTCAATGACAGCAAATGAACCAATTTGAACTAAACCGAGCATGAATAGAAACATATTTGCATGATGTAATTTACCATTGACAATCTCAGATTTTCACAACGAGAAAAATGAAATGAACAAATCATTCTCTCCTATTTGATTAAGAAGAAAATGAAGTGAAATATCCAATTTTCTTTGTCAACGTTCAATCATATTTGATGATAATCATCACTTGAATCGAATATGTAAATATCCGTGTTGTTGTTTTTATTGTTTCTTGGCCTGTTGTTAATTGCCTATAACATACATACATACATACACACATGTTGTGAAACGATTCACTGAGCTGATCAATATATGATTATAGAGTAAAAACGAGAAGAACAAGAGACAAAACGATTTGTTCGTCACACTTATTCTGACCGTGAAATAAGACGAAATGTCCAATTGGTCTTATCTTCAACTCATCATGTGTATAGTTTGCTGATATCTTAATAGCGCTCAATTGTCGAAGAGAAGAGGGCTGGCACTTTACTCAATGTCAATGGAACGCTATCTCTAACTTAGTGGCTTGTGTCGAGGGACCTCATCATCACCCTCTCACTCATATCCAGAAGAAGAAAATCAGATCCATGATAGTAAAAGTAAAGCACAGTACTTGTCGAGTTCATTAATCACCAGGTGTTCATGTAGTTCTTCTTGTAAGGTATCCAGTTGTGCAACTTAGTCAAGGCACCAGCTTGATCATTCGATGCGCTTCATTACAATCGAATCAAAATTGAACTATGTTCAAGTACCTTACTTTCTCTTTCTCTCGTTTTCTTCATTCAATTTTTATTGTTCAATATTTATATAATTGAGACATCGGACGAGAGAGGCTCGGCATCTGTTACATAGCCTAAAAAAGAAAAGTTATGTTTCTTCTTCCTTTTTTTCCTTTTGTTCTTGCTAACTTTGATTTCCATATTAAAGGGAAAAGTAAGTAACCACAGGAGAAATGTTGAGTAAACAGATTTGTGCCTTTTGCAGTGATTTTTATCTGATAGAAAAAAAGAAGATATGATCTCGAAATTGTTTATAACCACATGTCTTGTCGAGACACTTGTTTTTCAAGAGATGATCATCGTCATAAAGTAAGATGAACAAGAATTTAATTGGATCGATCGATTGATCGATATTTGATAGAAGATTTGACCCTGTGTCGAACGTCATTCATGGTCAATGAGCACAATCAGTTTGTGTACATGAGCGCGTCTTTCTCCCTCTCCCTCTTATCTTCTCGCAAATACCAAACAAGTGCTTAGATGTATATTACCAAGTCTGGAATCTTTCTTACTAAATGATGAATAAGATTAATGAGAGCGGCCTCTTTGCTCATATATGCATTCATAGATTGACTTATCTGTTATGAAGAAGATTTTATATTCATTTTTAAAAGCATAAGAGACAAGTAAAAATGATCTATCACATGTATTTTTTTCCTGATCAATCAGTTATGTTACTTGAATGAACATGCTGTTGTCAAACTCTATTATCATTATCACACATACGTACACACTTGTTCTCGTTCTCTTCTGTCCAATTGAATATCTTTTTCTCTCCCTTTTTTCTTTCTCTCTCTCTCTCGCTTTCGTTTTCTCGATGGTACGATTGATGATGGCACAGCCAATTAAGGTGCATTTAGCCTCGAGGATACCGCTACAGACCAGACACTGTTTGTGCTGTCCATCAAAACGTGTTAGATATCTCATCATAACCATGTTCAATAGAGCCTTTTATTAGATATCTTCATTCGCAAACAAGTAAGTAGCATATTTCCGTTTGGAGTTTTTTTGCCTTGACAAAATAGCTCGAATTAAGCGTGTAAATGATGAGTGAATTACTCACTGTTGCTACTTGCTAAAAGGTCTTTTTCTCACCTGGATATATCTATGTGCAGTAGCCGCATTGATTTATGTAAGTGGATGCATACATATACATACAGAGTGAACTTTTTCTAATTAATCGGATATGTGTAGATCGTTGAATATACAACGCGAGAGAGAGAGAGAAAAAAAAAAGAAATAGGTGATATCACAAAACTGAAACCAGATGCGAGACAGACAGAGAAGAGAGAAGGAGAAGACAAGGGACATATCGAGCGCGTCATAAATTACGATTACGATTATGAGCTCATCATTATTCGACGAGACACTTGGTTGAAAGGTAGGTGCACATCTCTCTTTCCTCCGAAGTCATCTTCAGATTCAATGCATGTTCTTCTGCTGTCATGTGATGTCGTCACTTGCTTATCAAGACATGATGTATGCCCTTTTCTTTACAGTTGTTTCCAATTTTGACCTTTTTTAGATATACGATTCGTTCGAAATGTTGATACGATCAATTTTGCTTCTTTTGGTATTTCTAACCGTGATCTCGTCGAGTACATTGTTTGGCAACTGGAGATCGAAGTTTCGCAAATATAAAACCAAAGCCAAAGATAAAATCACGGAGAAAATCCATGAAAAATGTAAGTGTCAATCGAAGAAATCTTTTAAGTCAATAATCACTCATAAATAATGTTTCATGTTGTGTGTATTCACTTTGATTTCTCTTTCATCTCAATCATTAATCTCCAAGTATCGTCTATATAGAAACGTTTATATACATGTATATAAAGAATAGAAGACAAAGATAGTCGATCTTGAGATATACACGCGACAAACGCTGTGTGTGTCCTCCGACCCGCGACACAATGCATTTTCAAAGTCAATTATCGTTCATACGACGAGAAGATGATGGTCAAAATATTTTATGTCTAGTATATACACATACATACATTAAGAGGACCACTGTAATGTATTACATATATACAGACACTTGTCTGAACAATTATACACGTGAAAGAGATCATCAGACACGCTTTCGTGTACCTTGATCGAGTACTAAATAACTCTAATGGAGACTATTATTGTTATGTACTGGATAAACGAAAAAGCGTTGTTCATTTTTCAATGCTATTGAAAAATTCAACAATGACAGAACCAATCCGATCATGTTTTACTATGTCTTGAAATTCGAGTCGATTCATTGAAAATTATTGAAAGATTTTATAAGAGAATCACGAAGGGTGTCAACTAATCAATTAGTAATTGTAACTGTTCCGTTTAATGGACAGTATCAATTATCGTATCTACTCGATTTTTTTTCTTTCGTAGCTCAATGTCCAATCGCATGGCAATATTTCGCTGCCTCGTGCTATTGGAAGTTCCCAATTAAACGTTCATGGAGTGATGCACGTCACGAATGTGGAAGATTTCGCGCAGATCTTGTTGTCATCGATAGTGATAATGAATTCGATTATATCGCCAGAAATTTAACGGACCTACGAGAAGATTTCTATGTGGGGTTTCACTATTTCAACGGTAAAGACTCACGAGTTTTGCATTTCACATAAAAATCATCGCATTTTTAGAATCATGGTCGTGGATTAATGGTCGAGCTTTATCAGATTATACATATTATACCGAAGATGATCTATGTGAGAATCGATTGCCAAGCGAACCTCGTCATCGTTCGTGCGGTATTCTTGATCGTGCTCGTCGAGGACGATTATGTATGAACGTTGATGTGTGTGATCGAAAATTGAATTTTATCTGCGAAAAAGGTACGTTTCTCATCTTCTCTGTTCACTTTGTAGTCTCAATACGAATTGTTATTATTTTCTTAGTGGTCGATCGGTGCAGTTCGTTGAATGATATCTGTGGTAAACATGGTCGGTGTGTGAATACCGATGATGGTCAATTTCGCTGTGAATGTCATTTTCTCTACGGAGGAAATCGATGTCGATCAAGTATGAGGAGAAGGGAAAAAGAAAGGAGCCTCGTTTAACTTTTCTATTCTGTTTAGTTAGTCAAGAAGGTGGACAAGTCATCATGGCAGCAACATTTGTTATTCTTGCATGCATAACTCCGATCCTACTACGATCAATCTATAGAATATTGAAAAAGAAATTAGATCGTTCTTCAGCCATCTATGGTAAACTTCATTGTTTAGATAACAGGTAAGAGCAGATTTCATGTCAATATTGATAGTGTCACTCGATTGAGAGATTACATCATCAGGCAATCTATTCTCTATTGTTCTTTGCGCTCGAGAACAATTTCACGTGCAAATAATTAACGAACTTCATCTGGTTTTAGCATTTTTGGTCCACCGAAACATAAACTTCGCCATGAAAGAAGACAAGACAAAAGTCTCGACAGTCTTTTCAAATTAATCTCCACTCTTTCCTACACAAATTTCTGCAATTCATCCACTTTTCTGCTCATCATCAGTACATTGCTGATCGCCGCATTTTGTCTCATAACTATACCATTCGTTCAATATCGTCTTTCACTTCCAGCCATATCAAATCACAGTAGTAATGTGACGTTAACACAAAAACTCAATTCAACTATCCGTCGACTCTATCAATGTCAACAATTTGATAATTACGTTTGGCAAAACTTTGTTTCATTACCATTCGCTGTTCTGGTCACATTCATATGTTCGTGTTTGAGAAAACGCGATACATTCTGTCTGCAATTCTGCAATGGACGCCCATCGATACCAATACCGTTTAATCTGTTCGATAAACGACAACGTCATGTCATCGCAGCCATCTTCGGCATATCGGCGAACGAAGTCTTGAAAATCTTAGAAGAACTTCTAGTCCGACTGAATGCGAATTACAGCGTCGATAATGATGGAATCATCGTTGAACTATTAAAACGAATTGGGGTAGTATTACTCATTGGAATGAGATACTTTCCAGTACTAGTGACGTAAGTTATTTTCATCAATGGAAGAAAAGCGAAATTTTGATTATTTTTTCAGTATAAATATTGCGCATCCACTCTCCTACGCTCTTGGATTGATCTATACATTTCTTGATGGTGCTTATTCGTTAGTATACACAAGTTATTGTTCGCGTTTTTCGTTATTCCGTTTTGGGCGAACGTTACTCTTACAAAAATCCGCTGATGAATTAACTCAGGCAGATATAATTTACATTGTTGTTCGAAACTTTCCACATTTTCTATTGATATCATTTGTATTCGTCAAGTTTGTCTTCTTATTAATGCAACAATTGAAATGTCGGTGTTGTCAACAAGCAACTATGATCGATGGAAAGGTTCATCAAGTCTCATTGGTTTCATCAACCCTTTCTGTCGACTTATCAGTGCCTGATTATCAAACAAAACCAGAATTTTTCTACACACAAGGTAAATTGTCCACATAGATTCGAGTCTAATGAAAATTTGAATGAAACTCTAGGTTTATTGAGAAGCAAAACACCTTCTGACATGTATTATAACAATGTTCTCACACGTCCATTTGCGAAAATCTATCGTTGGCATCGTTATTTCACATTTTCCAATCAAATTCTTGCGACTTACACAGTTGTGCTAATTGTAATTCATAATCTCACATGTTTATTAACCTTCTACGGTATTAATACCGTGAAAACTTATCTCGATCGTATCCATTTATTGGTGCTCCATCAACTAAACTGGGATATCGATTGGGGTACAACCTTTGTTAATGATCTTTTTCTCTGTTCAATTATCTCGGTTCTTATTTATTGTTCGCAAATTTTCAATGGCCTAATCAAAATTCAACAGCACCTCGTCGCTGCGTATGCCGGAAAGTATCTCGATATTCCTCCTCGTCATAACTTTTCCAATAATGAGCTCATGTCGAAATGCTTACACTTCTCTGGTTATCTGTGCGGCTATACAGCATGGGGTTTTATTATATTTTATAAAATTTCCTTTGTTTTCTGTCTTCTTCTCCGTTTATGGATTCGTTATGATTCTCGATGGTTTCAGAATATGTTGGCTCTATGTTTACCAATCGTATTGATCTACTTATTGAAACATATTCTCATATCTATATTATCCGAATTTGTTTTTCTGCAAAATTTTGGTCGAACACCATCTTTAAACAATCGACGAATCTATTTCATATTTAGTTATTTTAACTTTTTCTTCGATTGCTTTCTTGGCATTTTATCATGTTTTATACGGGTATCCAAAGCAGTTTTAGCTTCGTTTTTATTCATGGGAAGATTAGATTACTCATTTATGGGAAGAAATCTCGAACGGTTAGATCAAGGCTACGCAACATATGTTACTTTTATTCATATGGAAATTATTCACGGACATCCACTGATGGGTAAGACATGGGATTCATACTACCTTTTAATATTTCACCATTCGTTGTAAAGGATAGTTGATAGATGAGAATGAGCAGTATAGAAGAACATGAGCCACGATCTCGGTTCGAAACTTATCTTAAGAGACAAAAGCTTGATGATACGATCGTTAAAATCTATCCTCGATGGTTGGGGTGGTTTGATCATGAACTGGGATCAATTCGGTACTCATTTTTTTGCTTTGAATTTTTCAGTAACTTTTTGTGATATTGTTTGGCATGAGATCGAACGGAAACGTCGCATCAATCAACAGTCGAAGACCAATAAATTAGTGTATGATAGTATCACACATACACGAGTGCATCTCGCTCGGTTCAAATGGCAGCTTTGTTATACACTAGTTCGTAATGAATACTTGAAATTTCTTCGAAAGCATGCACTGTTAGTTGCGACCAACGGCGCAGGTTTAGTATCGTCGACGACAGCAGCCGCTGTTGTTGTGACTGGCAATTCGCCAGATGAAAAACAGCGGAACAGTGAACAGCATTCATCGATTTTATTATACGATCGGCCAATAATGAAACAGCCACCGATTCCAGCCAAACGATCCGGTTATCGATATAATTTTGATTACGAACAGACAAGTGATCTTCGTTTTATCTATCAACAATTGAAATGTTTAACAAACAATGTTGCACAATTGAAGAATCCTAATCGACGAGACAATGACGTGGACGAGATTTATCTCTCAGCGGATCAATCCGAAACGAAAAAACAGCCGTCACAAGTAACTTGTACATTTCACAATATGCCAACCATCCAACGTCGATAGGACAGTACTTTTTAAATCATCATCGTTGTTGTTGTTGTTGTTGTTGCTGTAATTCTTAGTTTTTTTTCTCGCTTTTTCAGGAAAAAAAATTTTAGCTCGAAGAAAATCTCGTGACTTATATAGACATCTATCCAAGAAATCTCGCGTCGAATCTGAAATCTACCATTGAGAGATGTCTCTAATGAGTCAATCAAAATATCGACCTTGACTCATCGACTATTTCTGGATGTGTATGAATTGATGCAACGAACGGAAGAGAAAACGAAAAATCTATCCATTAATCACACATAATACTAATACATGGCGGCAGCATTCGGTCCACCTTCGAGATCCTCAAAGGCAAATGCAACGTCTTCGTATAGATTATTATCGACAGATAGATCGAAAAAAAGCACGGCAATAACAAAAACAAAGACAGTTGAAGACGTAATTGATCCAGTCGAACAACGTATTAATCAGATTAACATGCATCTATTAAGCGGAAAAGCTCCACGGCATGTTATACCTGCAGAACCGACGCTTGTCTTCCAGAGATTTCTGTTTTTAGGTGGATTGAAATCCTTAAATGACAAAGTACGCCATCCGACTATTCTCGATCGATAACGAATATATCTTTTTTGCTCATTAGGATTATCTCACACGTTTAAACATCACTCATATAATATCAGTTGTTTGGATTCAACCGAGAGCGGCTTGCATCACGTCAACTATGAAACACCTTTTCATCAAAGCGGATGATTGTACTTCATTCGATATGTCTCCGTATTTCGAGCAAACTTGTCAGTTTATAGACGAAGCGCGACAGGCTGGCGGTCGTGTACTTGTTCATTGTGCTTGTGGAGTATCCCGTTCGTCGACGATCTGTTGTGCATATTTAATCAGACACCATTCGATGTCTGTTGAGGAAGCACTCATTCACCTTCGATCACGGCGTCATATCATTCGACCGAATGCTGCTTTTCTCCGTCAGTTAATTCAGTACAGTGAACTAATCGATACTTACAAAAGACGAATAGATGAAAATTGAAAATGTTTTCATTTTCTGTGGAATTTATTTTTATACATAAATCTTTTTTTTTCTAGATAAATTGAGTTAAAGATTTTATTTTTTTGATAATGGCATCAGCATCATCCGGTGATAATGATGATAAAAAGAAATCGACTGGCGGTGTACGCTCCGGCTTTCTCGGCAAAACTGGTACAGACGAGGCACCACTAGATAAAACTTATTACAATATTCTCAACGTGTCGCCAACAGCTACCGCATCAGAAATTAAAAAAGCTTATTACTCACTTTCATTACAGTATCATCCCGATCGAACACAAAATCTCAATGATCTCACGCGCCGAGAATATGCAGAAAGATTCAAACTGATTTCTCAGGCTTACAGTAAAGAAAAACTTGCACTTTTATGCATTTATCTTTGACATTTGTAGGTATTCTCAGTGATCCTGAAAAGCGAAAACTTTACAACAGGTAAGAGAGAGAGCAAAAGATCGAAATATGCGAAAATTGACTTCGTTTAGGTACGGTAAAGATGAACGTCTAGTTAACAATGGTTCGGCAGGATTCAATCTGGAAGATTTCGACGCTGAAGAATTCTTTCGACTGATGTTCGGTGGTGAACAGTTCACGAAAATAATCGGTGACTTCGAATTAGCTAAATCATTTAAACATGCGATCGGCGAAGTGATCAAAGATGCTGAGAACAAAGGTACCGAAGAGACCCGCGAGCAAAAAGAAGAAAAAATGCGCAAACGTCTGGCTTATGCTGAAGAACGCTCTCAAGCGCGTGAAGAACGAATCAAACAATTAGCACAAAATTTGACGTATAAACTGTCCGTTTTTACGGAATCGATCCCGCCGAACGCTAGCGAACAACAACAGAAGGAAGCAATGCATAATTTCACTGAAGTAACTCGCATGGACATTCCAAATTTATTGAGTGCACCTTATGGTGAACACTTACTACATGCCATCGGATATATCTATGCTTCGAAAGCAAAATTATGGTTGAATAAGCTCGATTCTCAAGAAGGTCACATTGGTAAACGTGTTTTGGGTTTTGGTAAACATTTTCAATCGTCATGGAAAGAACGTGTACATGTAGTTAAGGAAACAGTTAAGACAGTGAAGTGTGCCGTCGAATGGGGACAGTCGATGTCAAAATTAGCACAAATTGCCGATGAAGAAGCAGCAGCGAGTGAAGAAGCGCAAAACTCTCAATACCCGTTCACACATCATTCGGGTCATTTAGAATATGAAGGTTTTGTTCCTTCAACATCGACTGCGTCAACTTCGGCGTCAGCATCATCGCAACAAGCAAATGCAAGTCCAACAGCATCGGCATCAGCGTCGACTACATCTGCATCAGTGAAACAACACCGCCAAGGTAAATCTGCATCAGCACAACCACCTGTCCCATTAACTGAAGAAGAAAAACGTAAACTCGAAGCAGACACGGCTGCCAAATCAATGGAAGCACTCTGGCGTGCCACGAAACTTGAGATCGAAAGTATCGAACGCGATGTTTGCGACCGAGTACTCAATGACTCGACATGCCATCGCGATACACGACGACGCCGATGTATCGCTCTACTGAAAATGGGCGAACTATGGCAAGAAGCACGCGACACACGAGCAACAGCAGCATCCTCGGATTCACCATAAATCTTAATGATTTCTAGTGCCTTTTCCTTTTCCTTTCTAATACTCTTATTTATATTTGTGCGTGTGTGCATACGTTTTCTTTTCTCAGTTCAATGTACGTGTGTGTGTTGAAAGAAATAAGACAATGTTCCATGGACCGTTTTTGCTTTGTTTTCTTGTCTTTTTTTGTATTGAAAATCGAATAGAAAAAAAAGACCAAATATATCGTTGCTGGTTTTTATAAACTTCGACTTTTTCGTCAATAACGGGCAAAAGACGAATCTAAATCTATTTTTTATTCGATACAATAAACGAGAACCGAATCTAGACGAAGCTCCATTACTCTAAACAAATCTTTCTGTCGATCCCAGTGTCCAACAAACGCTGCATATTGAAAGACTTCTTTTTATCATTTTATTTCACAATACAAAAATCTCCTAAACATCAATGTGTTTATATTGCTGATACGCTTTGTTATTATTCAATCGCAAGAGATAACCCAACTGACGTCCAGGACCACATTCATATGTATTCGGAAATGGTTCGTGTTGAGAACGTTGATACATTTTATGAATTGATTGCTCCCAAAGGACGCTTTTTGTTAACTGTTGACTAAGCGATCGCTTGATGGTTGCTATATCGCTTGTATGACGTTTTCCTGTTACATTCGACATGACTTGAATTAATGGTGGTTGCATATCGATTTTATCCAATACTTTGATTAATTTCAGTTTTGCTGATGACATCAACGGCGTATGAAATGCTCCGCTAACAGGGAGATATTTGATTCGACGGATACCAAATACTTTATAATTATGTGCAATAAATTGTAAAGCCTAGAGAAAACGATGTGTACATATAAATTACACTATAAATAAATCGAACCTCTTTATGTCCGGCGAGTACTTTACATTCTGCATACATGTGATTAGCAATACTGATGCAAGGCACATCAATTTTCATGTATTTGCTACACCATTCTCTGGCTGCTTCCATTGCCAACGATAGTTTTGTTTCGCGACCAATGAAAACAGTCATCATACCACTGTTGACTTCGTTGGATGCCGATTGCATTGCTTCCGCACGTGCTTTTATTAGACGAAGACCATCTTCATAGGTCATACAGCCTGCAAACACTAGCGCAGTTATTTCACCGACACTAAATCCTGCTGCTACAACACAGTTCTCAACAACCTAAGAAAAATTCTATAGATAAAACATACATTTCATTGCTCCGTACTTTCTGATCTTCTGCTTTGAGTTTCTGCACAGCAGCTAAGGATGTGACATAAATAGCCGGTTGAGCATAGAGTGTTTGATTCAAATCTTCAATTGGTCCATTGATACATTTGGAATATAGATCGTAGCCCAGTATTCGATGAGCAATATTAAACATTTCTTTCACATTTGGATAATCAATTACTTTCTGTCTGAATAAACGTCATCATTTCTAGGATAAACCTATCGTGCAATCGAAATCTTACCCCATCCCTACGAATTGTGTTCCTTGTCCAGGAAATAGGATAATACTCGTCGTGCTTGGATCAATCGATGGGCGCGGAGAATCTTGCTCATCGAATTCTTCTTCCGTTGCATTATCATCAACAACCGACGTCCTTGATCCTTGTTCGAGACGTCGTAACTCTAGACGAGCGAATTGTTCTTGTGTAGACATGTCATCGTACTCATCGTTTGCAAACATTCTTTGATCTAACTTGATCGGCGGCGTTTGTCGTGATTGAGGAGGTGCAGTGCGTCGAACACTTCGTGCCAAAAGGGATGTTGAACGATGTAAACATCGTATTTGCTGAGATAATGACACACAACGAGACGATATTTTCAAGAATACCATTCTGGAAGGAGAAAATTAGATCAATTACCTGTTCAATGCAATGGATTTTCTTGTTTAATGGATATGCAACATAAAAATATTTATTCTATTACATTTTCACACAACAGAGATTACAAAATAGATTCATCTGACAACCGATAGACGACAATCACGAAAACAAAAAAGCAAATTTATAAATCTTCTGTACTAATATGGACGAAAATAGTTCCATGAATGTAATCACCATCTTTGGCTTTCAATTTAATGTGCCTATAGCCGAGTTGTAGTGCAGTAAATGGATAACAAGCTTGGCCAAGAAATGACGAGCCACTATGTCGATCCTCATCACGTACTTGAAATTTGAGTAAACATAACTCCGGACAATAAATATCTACATGACATTTGTAATTCCAAATCGGATTTAGGCCATTATTTCGTACAGCAGGTGTACGATGTTTGGTTGAATCTACTTCAATACCATATGTACTGATTTCGACATACGGATCAGAGATATCCGAATCACTCGGAGCATTTTTTTCCTTTGGTAGATGTTGTCCGCTAATCACCTGTATTGTGAAACGTTTCGCCTTTCTCTGGACGGCATTTTTTGGATCGAATGTTGGATTGTCGGAAAGTAGAAATGATGGTTTGAGTAAATAACCACATCCACCATTATCACTAAAAAAGCCATATTGAAGACACATTGATTCATCATTCTTTTGATAATTCAATGCAGCCATTTGTACCCCTAAAACAACACTCAGATATTTCATTGTAGTTCGATTTACAGGAACAGCGTTTTACCATAAGCCCAGTAAGTCATCGGATTTATATTGCTTGAATTTTGTCGTTTGGTTCCGGGATAAACCCGTACTAGATGTTTGCTTGTTAGCTTGATCATATCTAAATGTTCGGGTGAATCGGCTTCGATTAAATCATCTGCTTTCGATTCTTTGAACGAAATTGAATGGATACATTTCTCTATTAAGTGCAACAAAAATTCATTTGATGAAATTTGAAGTTCAGAATGAATCCTTACGTGTCGATATTGTATGCTCGATGTTCGTAAATGAGACAATTTGGGCATAGATAATTAACTTAGCAAATTCAGGATGATAACTCTAAACATGTACGGCTAGTTTTGAAAATGAATATAAGACAATGAGATGAATACTTTAGGATTTGGTTCGGTTTCGTCGTCGCTTCGATTAGATTTCGGGTCAGCTGCTACTTTGCCTTTTGGACTTCGTCGACTCTGGTATATCAAAGATCTTTCGTGATATGTTAGAAATTGTTTATGACCATTACCCGAATAAGTACTTTATATTTCAAATCCTCTGGAGATGGTAATCGATCGACTTTTGACCTTAGCGGTTCATTTAACAGACGATCTACGGCAAAGAAAAGATAGCAAGTTGGTACAAATCGATGGAAATGAATAACCTTTAAATATACGCTTTAAGTGTCTTGCCATCACACCTTGCTGCTCATATGAACAATGATTTTCAATATTCAAAAAGAGTGGATACCTGTTAACAGAGACAAAAATTGACAGAAGTTTACTAATAGCGATGTTTTCTTACGGTGAAACCGCAAATGCTTGCGTTTCAATAGCAAAAAGAATTTCATGCAGAGTGATTGCTTTAGTCCAGGTATTTGCATGATAGACAATCGGTTCACCATCTTCGCCATCATAACAATCCACTAGAAACTCTCGTAATAAGTAAAAGCACAACAAATGTACAGCACAGCTTACTTTCTACAGCACGACAGCCTGTTCGTAATGCATGAATATATGTTTCGGGTGTACAGTCACCATACACTTGACTGTCACGTATATAACTAATAAAACGAACATTATATTGATAGATAGCATTTGAAAGGTGTCACATTACGTATTATGCGATGTAGCAATGAAATAATCGGTGATTGGTCGCGTCATATCTTGATAAACTCGATGCGCTTTATCAGCATTCATTAGACAAAATTCGTCATGAAGTAAGAATAACCGCAGACCATCGACACCGATTTCTTCACAGGTCGGTCCTTCGTCGGATGGTTCGAATTTCGCGATTAATTTCGAACAATCTTCGATGGTCACATCTCGCATATGTTGTTCTTTCTGCAAGAATTCTTGAAATTGCTCAACAGTGAGGTAATTATTGTCGTGAACGGTCTTCGTCAATGATGGAGAGCGACGCGTGTCAGTTTTCTTTCGTGCTTTCGATCGCGGCTGAGCATTAGATGGCTGACTTTTCGACGAGGATTTCCAACAACTATTTGCTAACGCATCCGGCGGTTGACCAAGTGGATTGGCATGCGACAATGTCGAGAGAACTTCGTACTTAGCAAGAAAGTCTGCCAACTGTTTCGGAGTGCTGCCATTGTACCTAAAAATCGGTGACCAATCCAATGCGATTGTAGAGAAGAAGAAATATATACGTACTGACAAAGTATTTTAATTAATTCCGGTCGATATGAAACAAATTTATAGAATGAAATAAACTCATCTTTGTCTAAATTTCTTAATTCGTCATAGTTATCTCGACGAATATTGGCTTGATTAAAGTACTGATCGATTTCTCGCTCGTCCAATTCGATATTGAGTAAGAACAGAAGCCGTCGAACTTCGCGTCGATTTAAATGGCCGGAATGATCATGATCGGCTTCCGAATACAACGACCAAAGCCATCGATCAGTTATTTCGTAATGAGAACGAACATGAGAACGATAACGACCAATCAGATATTCGAGGCCTTGAATCCATTGTGAACGAATTTCTTCCGAATCAGCAAGTAGATCAAGCGAATGCCGATTATTGTCATAGAGAATCGAAAATGCTAAGTGAATCTTATCGTTCGTAATTCTTCCTTTACGTAAATGTTTCTTCCAAACAGTCGTAGTGAAACCGGATCGAACCTGATTAATATCGTTGATCTTACCTAAAACCAACCAATATTATGATTCGTCACAAGAAAGGATGAGTAATATTCATACATGCTTCGTGTTTGGAACGATGTGATGATCCTTGGTAATGAATCGCGTCTTCGGATAAATTGAGATAATAGATGCGAGCATAAGTTCGACCATTAGATTTGTGTTTAATAAATGTAACTCGACGTTTGAGACGGTCAACCAGATTGCGTTTCTGCAATTCAGTCAGACCCAAGGGATCTATACTCATCAATCTAAAATAATCAATTTATCAGAAGATTTTCGAGTTCATCGCTAAGCAAACCTTTGCCACTTGGTCTTGTCCATAATTTTGCAGAGAGAAATTTAGTCAGTGCACCGAATGCTCGTTTATATTTATTAGTAACTGAAGCAATTTTTTTTTCGTATCATAGAAATAGTAATATCAAATCAGTCTGACAAGCGACGAGAATAAGAGAACGAACGAGCGAAAAAAAAGGTGTAAAAATCGATACATTCTTTTTTTCCTGTGAAAAAAATACATATATTATGTTTCTTGATGAGGAGTGTTCTTCTTCCAATATTGAATTAGACCACCACTTTCACCTACGACTGGATCCATTCGTGGAACTTCGACCTGTTAATTAGAAAATTTGAACCATGTAATTGCACATGTATCGAAGTAGAAGAAGAAAACACAATTTGGAAGTCATCAGACTGTTTACAAATGAAATATCATCAACCTTTAGTGTATGTAACTCAATGAAATAGAACAAAAACCATCTGGTGCATGTTTCGAACGCTAGCGGAGTACATGCATAAAGTAAATCTCAACGAAACTACGAAAATAAAGATGAAAGTGTAAATCCAGGATCCTAAACATGAAGGAGAAAGCTAACGCAAAATTTCGCATGTTAAATTACCTTTTTCATGTTGTCTTCAGCTTTCCGTCTTTCTTCTGCATCTTTCCCATAGTTCATATCGTAACTTCGTCCATCTAAGTCATACGCTCCGACTACAGCGAACGCGGAATCTTGTCCAATATTTTTATGCGCTACACCGGTAGGAATCAAAATGCAGTCACCAGCATTCAACTCGACATCTTTTCGCACTTGTTCATCATCTCCACCTAATCGTACTTGCGCATGACCAGCGTAGCATCCCAATGCTTCATGCGCAGTCGAATGGTAGTGATGAAAAGTGAATATTCCGTCCCGCCATGATTGACCGAAATTATTCCGTTTGAACAGTTGTTCCCAGTTCGAAGCTGAGACTGATCTAGAGTCAAATACTTGCCGATAAACAATGACAGGTAGTTGATTGTTATTAGGAAAGAAATTTCCATCATCGCGAACAAAAAACGTGTCAATTTTCATGTTACTCATTTTAGAATGAAATAACGGGGTGATAATCTGAAGCAGTAGTACAGACAAAGATCTCATCTTAAATAGAAAACAATGAATTTCCCTGAAAAAGCGTTTATTGCGTACAGGATATGACGTCAAACTCATATTTATTCCATTGAAAACAAATCTACTCCTAGCGAATTTCGGCACCAAATTGAGTTATACAATGATCTTCAATATCTTTATGTATCATATTTATTTCATTTTTTGTCAATGTGCGATCTGGCGAACGGTAAATAATGCGATACGTTTGCGAATGTCGATCTTTCTTCTTGTGATAAAATTCATCGGTTAACATTACTTGTTCGATTAGATCACCGCCAATTGACCGAACTAAGTCGTAGAAATCTAACGGGTCGATTTTAGCTTTGCCTAACCACATTGACAGATCGTTAATGCATTGAGGATAAATACTAATCGGTTTGTATCGAACTGAGCGTGTCGAATCGTCGAATGCAAATTGCGAGAGAAAACCTGAATCATTCGACCAAAACAAACGAATATCAGGAATACCGTACATTACCATAGCGATACGTTCTAAACCAAGGCCAAATGCCCAGCCGATATGATCTTTTCCCAGTCCGGAATTTTCCAAGACGCGATTTTCCATAATGCCGCAGCCGAGCAGTTCGTACCATTTGCCATCGATTTCAACTTCATATTCCCACGATGGATGCGTGAAAGGAAATGTGGCATCGACCCATCGAGAATTCAACGTTGAGACATCGGGAAAGAGAGTTTTGAATAGGTCAGTAATCGTTTGTTTTAACGATGCTTCCACTAATTTAACTGCTTCGAGTGTATGTCCTTCTTGCTTGGTTGCATCTCGGTGCTCTAAACATAACAAATACTAAAAACTCATCATTCGACATTTTCTTACCATTTGCTGCAAAGATCTGTAGATCTTTTGTTTCACCACGAACGTTCTTGTTATCAACGAATAATTGTTCTTTATTGAACAATTGTACACCTTCACATTGATGGAAGACAGGATAATGCGTTGGATCAATGTTATCTCGTCGGTAGACATCTCCAATGCACAAAAACGCATTCAAACCTGACCGGATAAGATCAACTTGATGCGCGGATGTGTGTGCTCGAAGAAGCGTATTCGCATTGATGTAATAATTCATAGATTTCGTTCGACTGACATGGTCTTTAGGAATACAGATCGAATCGAAATTTTGCTCTACGGTCACGATTGGCGAAAGATTGTCAATGATCGAAAACTTGGGGGATAGTTTTCTCGGGTCGTATTGTTGATAGAAATACTGACAAAGTCGATTTCTCAAATGACTGAGTGGATGGTACTTTTGTTTATGTAAATTCTGACCAATACGTGAAAGAATATGCGGCGTGACATTTGTCCAAGAATCAGTGGAATAACTTTGATTGTTAATCACTAACTCGGGTGGATAAGTGACTGTCCGATTGATTGGATCGTATTCAATATTGAATGGATTGAATTTCTTCTGTGGTTTAGTACTATTCGTACGCAATAGGTATCGAATCGATGGACGAGGAAGAAGATGTTTCAAAATGATCATCTAGAAAATTTAGAGAACATTTCAAACAGAGCAAACGGAAGTTTAAACTAAACTAATGACAAGAACACGAGTTACGCAGATTTTTTACGTTTATGCTTAGAAGGTGCAGAACGTTTATCATTCTCGGTTTTGATGTCCGTATCTTCTGTCGATGCGGTTGATTCCGGCTTTTTCGTTGGCTTGTCCGCTTGTAATTTTGATGGAACAATCAGAATAATCGAACGAGTACTTTTCGAATTTGTATGGACTTTAGGAAACTCTTCTAAGAAAGGTTTCAGTCGCTCGAGAAAGTCTTTTTGTTCATTGGCACGTTCAGCCTAAAAGAACAATTCATTTAATAGAGAGACAGCTTTCGTCACAACTATAATTTTAGGTTATATAAGACCTATAGAGAGAGAGAGAGAGAAACGGACTGTTGTCCGCATATCAAATCAGTTCTACTTACCAACCGTTCAGTTTCTTTTTCATCAATAGCGCGTCCGAAGTCTAATGAAAATCGAATGCTCGATCCTTTTGCATACGCTGCCTTGGCTTGTCCTAATTTTGTTAACAGATCGTTTTCGGCAATAGTTGCTCGAAGTCGAACAACGAAATCAGTGATTTTCTCATTGGCTAGTTCTTGTTTCTTATTCGTCCGTGTTTCGTCTCGCACTTGTGCTAAACGTTTACCAGTCATTAATCGGACGTCAGGTGGATCGTTTGATTCATCGAAAAGAACAAGAATTAACTCCCGAAATTTGGCTAATTTTTGAGCTTCGATTAATGGCATGCGACCGAGTGATTGTTTACTCTCTTCATCGAATAAATTCACTTCCAAATGTTGATTCCCTGGTGTAACACTAAGGAAAAGAAACTGAAAGAAAGTTTGTCTTTTTAAACAAAGAAACCTTGCTCAACAAATCTCCTCTGAATGAGCTCTACTCTAATATTCCCGGTGTCATTTCTCGCTAAAGTTCGCGTGTGAAGTAGGTTTCTCAATTGGCTGTATTCATGTAGCATACCCAAGTTTAGTCGGTACGAGAATTTTCTTTTTTGAATAATATTGCGAGAGAAAGCGAGTAGAAACAATAAATTGATTTGTCAAAAATCGTCTGAACATGTTTATCTTGAAATATACAATAACAGAAAAACAAAATGGTGAAAGAAAGACAAGAAGAATTCATGTATAATCATCTATTTCTTGTTTGAAGTTCGTAACAAAAATAGGTACAAGACAGTGAACAAAAACGAAATGTTTTATTATCCTTTCAAAGCTGATAATAATTGTTGTTTGATTTCGGGAGACAGAGATGAATTTTTGTCATTCCTAGGAATACAATTAACATTTGACAATTCTTTCCAAACAAAACTTGTCTTACGGAGCATTTTGTAGGAAAACAGACAGGAGATTTTTGGTCGATTTCGGTAAGCATTTATTCACATCGATCAAGGTGCGGAAGGTTCGATCACGTTGATTCGTTGTTCGACGTTGACGTCCTGTTTGTTCATCCTGAATCCAAACAACGTTCCTATGTCTTACGTAAAAACGATTATTGAATACGTACTTTAACAAAGCCCAAAGCAACGAGTAGACGTTCGTTGAAATTACGTTCGCTATCCGGTGTGAAGGTTAATGCTTTCAAAGTATTTGCTAAAGAAAACGTGCATGTTCGTCTGAGAAGGATGACGACGAAAGAATCTTACTGGCAATGGAGCTAGCATCGTTTTGAGAAATAGCATTGTCGTTCCAAACTTCGTCAAGTAATTTCACAGCACGTTCTGTGGATTGATCATCATTCTGAAAGAAATCGATAAGGAAGTGGTCGAAAGATTGCTCTGAGTTTATACGAACTTTGAGATGTTCCTTGACTTTATCGAGATTAGTAAATGATGCCAATTTTGGTTCGGTAGTTGCTTGTAAACCGAAACTGAATGGTGAACACACATTAACATTTGCCAATAAACTTGATAGACCACTGACAGATTCTGGTTGAGCGGGCGTGGTTTTATTGGAACCAAATTGAAAATTGTTCCATGCCGGTGGTTGATTAGCATTTTGGCCAAAAAAGAATGATGGAGATTCCACATCTTCTTCGTCGTTCTCTTCACCTTCTTCGTCCTCGTAATCTTCATAATCTTCTTCATTTTCCTCGTCGTCATCCTCATAGTTCTCATCACCGTCACCTTCGCCTTCTTCGTCACTACCTTCGTCATCACTGTAAGAACATCAAAATCGAAGAACCTCTTCGCCATAAGCTCGTTCACTTACTCAAAAACCATTTGATTCACAAAGTCCGTGTTTTCAAGCGCATTACGAACTTCATCGATTCCGTCCGGACCAAGACAATTACCTACAATGAATTGCATTTCCCTTCAGAGGAGCACATTTCTCGAATCTACAAACCATTCAAATCTAGAAAACGTAGCGATGGCATATTCTTCACAGCATGTGCTATTTCCATAGCACCTTCGGTATTTATTTCATTACATCCGAGATACAATTCCTAAAAGGTTCAGCTCACATCAGCGAACTCGATCAACACATGCCTTTACCTTCAGATTTTTGTGTGAAAATATCGCCCGAGCAATGGCATTTGCACCTTGTGTACGAATCAATGACGATTCTAGATTAATGATTTCCAATTTGGGTAATTTTTCAATAGCTGATGCTAATTTAGGAGCAGCCAGTGTGATTGTATTGTCATTTAAATCAATAACGCGTAAATTCTGGTTACTGACAAATGCGCTTGTCAATGCTTCGATGCCGGGTGGACGAATGCCATTTTGTGGCATACGAATGACTTCCAATGTGCCTATTAGCTATGCATGAGAAAAAGCAAAACATGCGCGAAAATCGCTTTCGAGAAGGAAATTTACTTCGAAAGCTTTTGACAACGCTTGTGCGCCTTCGTTTTCCAATCGATTTCGGCCGGCAACAAACTGCTTCAAAGCAAGTTTACCTCCGCTATTCTGATGAAGAGCAATCAAAGCTTCTGCTAGCAGCTAAAATAACAATTCGACATCGTTTTTCAATCAAACGAGGAAAACATCTTTTCAACATACTTTTCCACCGCCAATACCCATACCACAATTGTTCAAACGAAGTTCTTCTAATGTATAGCACGCCGATGATGAAAGAAATGTTTTAAGTCCTTCAACTCCAATTGGACCAAATGCATTGTCACTTAAATTGATTTCAACGATATGACAACCATTTGTAATTAAACCCTGAGTTAACTTAATCTATAAAATAGAATACGATCAGTAAGTTTTTCAAAATCGAACGTCATTGAAGATAAATCATACCAACGACGGCGGTACTTCAGTTTTTAATCGAGTCGTGAATAAGTCATTCCAGATGAGACGCTAAGAGGAGAAGTTCATCACAAAACATCAAACGATCGATTCTATTTACTTCGATTTCACTATGTTTTTCTAATGCTTTGCCGATCGCTGTAGCTGCTTCTTCATTGATTGTGTTTCCTTCGAGACGTAAAGCGACTAATTGTTGGCATTTCTCAATTTCATCACATAATTCTTTGACTGAAAGAAGAAGATTTACTAAATGTGCAAGATCAAGAAAATGAAAGCAATAAGACTACCATCATCTGCATTGTTTCCTTTTAAACCCCGATTAGCCCATGATAATTCATGTTCGGTTGATTTCAAACTTTTAGAAAGATTATCGGTCATAGTTGTACGTTGATGAAATGGATTGAAACTTGAATACTCAGAAGATTTTTCGTATAATAAATGCAATTTCTTTGTTTTTTATTATCGCACCTCAACTCCAATAGAAACGCGTTTCCTTGTACGGCAGATGTCTCCCAGTGACAGTACCGGATATACTTTTCAACTCGTGAATTTCGGGGCGTTTTATTGCGGTCTGCAAACGACCGATATATTTGACACGATCACGGCGTCATAAGTAGAGTTTCTTCTCTTTGTCGAATGTTAACAGATGACTATTTTAAGATTGAACGCAACGTACTTCTCGCATGAGATTATAATATAGAACAATACTTAGCGCGCGTTCTTTCATCCATTATTATTATCATTTCGTAGTTCCTACACGAATATTTTCGCTAGTCGATAGTGAATAATTTTATACCAGACGTCAAAGGAATATTCATTCGTCTGACTAATTTCGTTTGTCTGAGGGCAAATTTATTTTGAGTCACTAGTAGATGCCTCTCGAATAAACGAAACAAACGCTGGACTGCAAAGAAAAAATCCACGACGTATACACGATCCATAAATTATTTGTGTTCGTAAAAGAAAAAAAAATAGAAAGTGTAGTGTGTCTCGTCGTTTATGTACGACGAAGAAAAAAAGGGTGATTAAAGGAGGGCTGGAGAGCATAATGGAGATGAGGGCAAAGGGAAAAAAAGAGAACAGAAACATCAGGGTAAAGCAGAGAAAGTTTTCATCATATATATAGAAATTCCATCGTAAGAAAATCTTTGTCTTAGATTTAGAATACGTGTATGTTTTCGATGTTTGCCTTATACTGCGAAAGAGCTAAATATACTTCACTTATTTTGCACTCTCCTATTTGCGTTCTACTTTTTCAGCGATACTCTTATCGACGATTCTAGGTCATTATGTCGATGGGGAAACAAAAGATTTCGATAATTCGTCATGAAAGTTAAAGGTACAGATACAAGTCGTCGATAAAGACGCCTCGAAGTCGCTGTATACAAAAGAACTACGTAGAAAGAAAATTCGTTCGTATAACTTCGAAGAAGTAAATTTTCATCAGCTAGGTCGGGAGATATATCTTATTTTAAGATTTATTATCGGTTTTTGGCGAGCAGTCATGATGAGAAAGTTGTTTTTCTTCTATTAACTAGATACAATATCATGGTGCGATAGGATGCCCTTACACTTATCAGAGATTGTATTCGATATACTACAAATAGAATATAAAACTCGATGTTTCTGAGTGGAACTAGCGTTTTCCTCTATCAAAATATTTGAAAAATGTTATCTTCCGAGTTGATTTTTGTTGTGTCTATAAGACGTAGTTGCCTTCATTTTCTTAATATCAATCTATTTTAGATTATAGACAAGAGTCGGTTTATAGTATAATATAACAATGGTGTACATCATCGACGAAAACAAGAAGTCGAGCACATCTATGCCATATGTTCCGACACCATTAGATTTGCCGACTCCAGTTATTGAACGTAAAACAACACCAGTAACTGAACAAATGGCAAGTAGATTTCAAGCATCCAAAGAAGAAGAGGAAGATTTTATCAAGAATAATTACGTTGCACGGACATTACTGAATGAACCTCAACTACCGCCTGTGACCTGGTCAAACTGGTATAAACATGTCAACTGGCCTCAAGCAACATTATTATGTCTTGAACCTTTCGTCGCACTCTACGGTCTATTCACAACAGCATTTATGTGGCAGACAGTCGTTTTTACAATCATCTGGTACTTTCTCACTGGTTTTGGTATTACAGCTGGTTATCATCGTTTATTTGCTCATCGTTCATACGAAGCTAAAACACCATTGAAATATTTATTATTGGTTTTAGCTGCAGGCTCAGTTCAAGGTTCTGCTCAATGGTGGGCACGTGGCCACCGAGCCCACCATCGTTATACTGATACGGATCTCGATCCATACAGTGCACACAAAGGCATTTTTTATTCTCATATTGGTTGGTTAATCTTCAAACCACGTCGAAAACCAGGCGTAGCTGACATAACTGATCTTTCACGCGATAAGACTGTTCAATGGCAACATCGTCATTATTTGACATTGGCTTTCTTCATGGCATTTGTTTTTCCCACTCTTCTTTGCGGTCTCCTTTGGGGTGATTACCGTGGTGGTTACTTTTTTGCCGGTGTTCTTCGTCTCGTATTCGTTCATCATTCAACCTTCTGTGTTAATTCATTAGCACATTATCTAGGTGATGCACCATTCGATGACCGACACACACCTCGTGACCACTTTATAACCGCTCTTGTCACTCTTGGCGAAGGCTATCACAACTTTCATCATGAATTTCCATCCGATTACCGTAACGCACTCAAATGGTTCCAATACGATCCAACAAAAAATCTTATTCAATTCTTCAAAAGGATTGGACTTGCTAGTAATCTGAAAGAATTCCCTCAAAATGAAATTCAAAAAGGTCGTTACACAATGGTACGTAAAGCATTAAATCAATTTGGACGAACTATCACTTGGCCAAAAGGTGATGAAGAATTACCGTTGATTTCTTATGAAGAATATCAAGATTTAGCAAAAAAGGACGATGGTCGTGTGCTAGTCTTAATCGCCGGTTTTATTCACGATGTTAGCAATTTTATTGATTCACATCCCGGTGGTCGAGCTTTAATTCGAAGCTACGTTGGCAAGGATGCGACTGTCGCATTCTACGGTGGTGTACATGATCACAATACTGCAGCACACAATATGCTAGCGATGATGCGAGTTGCTGTTTGTAGATATGGTGGTGAAGTGGAACATCTGAAGAGAAAATTAGGACATATCCAAACGCCCACTCCTATTTTCGCCTAGTTGTTCGTTTGCTTTTGTTATTGTAGAGCATTTCCGTTCTATTATCTAGATCTTGATCAAAGAATATAAAAATAAATTAAGATGATCCCAAATGCTTAGTCTTATTTATTATAATATAAATCACAGATGGAGTACGAGTCTTTATAGTCTTGTACTGATGATATTATCACCATCATAGTCATCGTCGTCGTCGTAAACACCATCACGTTGAATATCCACGCGAACGAATAGAGTTGAATGAGTTTGATCGCCATTATTCGCTCGTAGACGAATATGTCGATAGCCTAGGAGAAAACAAAACATTTCATGCTCTTCTCCGGAATAGCTAGCGGTCAATAACCTGTTTGAAGCATTGTAATCGGTGAACAGAAATATGCCAATCGATCATTGTTCGTGATCAGGTCATAGTCCATAACGCAAAAGTAGATGAGGCACATTTGAGGAAATTTGATACGAAAACGAAACTGTTCATTCCAAATTGGATCAAATCCATTATTATCGATAGGTCTTGTTTTTACTACATGTTCATCGCAACGCATACCGTGTGTTGATAAGCGAACAAATGGATCGGGTATATCAGATGATTTTAAATTTGATCGAGGTAGAAATTGCCCACTAATGATTGTTATCGTTACAGTTTGAGAATGATCGAAATTCATTCCGATATCCCATGGATCGAATTCTGTGTCTTCGGCATGACGCAAATAGTCCGGTTTTAAGATATAACCACAACCCCCATTATCAAGGAATTTACCGTGACAAAGTGCGATCATATCATCATCGTTTTGATAGTTTAAAGCAACCATTTGTACACCGAAGTTCCATGCTACGATTGGATCAGGATTACTTGAATCTTGTCTTAAACCGCCTGGATATAATCGAAGAAGACGCCAAGTTGTCTGCTGAACTAGACCAATGGGATCGCTCTGTGCAAATTTATAGAAACGATTTTCTGCTAATGACGATGATTGAAATGAGGAATCTTTAAAAACAAATATTTTCACAACACGGTCATGTCAGAATATCAAGAAGTTACAATTCGCTCTGGCATAATCATATTCACGAAATGGGACATTTTGCAAATATACAAATAGTGCAGCTAATTCAGGTTGAACATCCTACATCAGTCGTTGATATGTAAGTATGGTGGAAAATTTGAATTAGTGTATATATATATACTTTGCTCAATGGATTCAGTAATGTGTCATTATCCTCGTCGTCGTCATCATCATCTTGACGTTTCTTCACTGCTGATGATAGTTTCTTACTCTGAAGAAGGATGCATAGAAAAGATCTATTTTTTAGGAACGTCTACCAACTCGAATAAGAACTTTGTGTTTTAAGTCTTCTGGTGATGGAAGAACCAATGGATTTTTGCTAGGCAATGGTTTGGTGATCAAGCGATCTAAATTTTTGAAAAAAAGGATACCAGCGATGTACAATGAGTTTCTACTCACCACCGAGAATTCTTTTCAAAATCAATGCCATCTGCCTTTGTTGTTCTAACGAGCAATGATTTTCAATATTTAAAATAACTGGATATCTGAATTTCGAAAGTAGAATGGTACAAGAAAAAGAATACTGAAGATTTACGGTGAGGCTTTGAAGAGGTTCGGTTCGATTGAACGAATGATCGATTCAAACGAACATGGCTTAACTAATGTATGAGCATGCGTGACAATTGGACTACCATTGTCACCATCGTAGCAGTCAAGTTCAACTGCTCGGCAGCCCATAAGTAAAACGCGATTATAAGCTTCTGGATTACTGTCACCCGATATTTGACTGTAAAACAAGTAACTAGAGTACAAAACAAGCAAGCATCGAAGAAGTTGAACATTGAATTTTCATACGTATTATGCGAAGTGTTAATGTAGTAGTCGCACAACGGTCTAAAATATTCAAATATATATTCATCATTATCATTCGATATGAATTTTCACTTGACAAGCTATACCTTGTCATGTCTTGATATATTTGACGAGTGTGAAATGGACTGACGATGTCAAAGTATTCAGATAGTAACATATTACGAAAACCTTAGAGAATAAGGAAGATGCCTCCGTTGTCTTGCTATAGAAAGTCGACTTACCATCGGTGCCTAATAAGTCTTTGTCTCGTAATTCTTTATTCAACTCAAATTCACGAATTAACTGTTGCACTTCTTCGAGACTGATCGATCTCATTGTCTGCTTATAGTGTAATCGCAGAAAGGATAGTAGTTGATTAGCATTGATGGACACAGTTTCGATCGGTTGCGTGTAGTTAAGATTGGCATGACTAAAAACACAGTACGAAGAAGATTTTGCCAAGGAACTCATTGGTTTACTCTTTTAGAATAGCATAGAGATCTTTTCGGCGAGTTAGTAACTGGAAAAAATTGATGAATTCATCTGAATTTAAAAGTCCTTCCTTCGATTTATCGGCGTTCTAGAAAGAAAGAGATTTTGTAAGAAATCCGTCACTAAAACAAAGTTTTACATGAAACATTTGTTCGAATATATGCTGTGGCAGTTCAACATTGAATTTATTGGCAAGTAATTCTCGGCATTCACTTTTACTCAATGTATTTGATCGATTCTTATCCGCGGCATGAAAGAAATCTAAAATCCATCTAAAAGAAAAACGCTTATAAAAACTCATTTCCATCTTTATCTCTTACTTTTGTTCTTGAATCAAATGATATTGAGTCTTCTGCGCATGTCGATCCATTAGATGTCGCAGACCTTGAATCCATAACTCACGTGTGCTGAAATCAGGTGTAATTATATGTTCTTCTTTTCGATGATTGTCGTACAGTATTGTAAAAACGCGTTGATCCTAGACGTGAGATGTTTATAAAATAGAAGATTGCAACAACAAATGAAATTATACATCCATATTATTGATAACACGTTTTTGGAGCAATCGATCGAATCTCGGTCCATGGATGCCTGGTCGAATTTCATCGATGTCTTTGACATGATCTGAACTCGATCGGGAAACATTTTTCTTGGAAATTTACTTGAATAGACTTACAAATCCGCGGTTTGCCAAACAATTTGTGTGATTTCTCGTAGGAAATGTAACCTTCGCGTTCATGGAGATAGAATCGACGCGAGAACTTCTTTCCGTTGAACTTTTGTTTGACAAAATTTGAGCCAGATTTCAGCTGATTTAATACATCGACGAACTGAGTTACATCATTACTCATATTTTTTTATCGAAAACCAAACGAAAAAAACAACAGAAGAGTATCGCAGATAAGAGCAAACCTGATATTTTGTCAATAGTGTTGTTATATGATTACCATATAACATTTACTAATTCCCTAAAATATCTTACTCTATTCTCATATGTGGAGTAGTCAAGAGGTTGCGTTAACAAACGAAATCTACGTATATGATCGCAAATCAGCCACCAGATATGAATTTAACTCAAAAGTAAAGATTATGCAAAGGTTTTCTTCGGATATTCAAACTAGAAAAAACGCTTATAGTTCTTTCATCGATGTGATATGCAGCTACATACGAGCGTGTCAGCGCGTATAGAGAAAATAGTCGAAATTAAGTCTATCGATTCTTTTCAATGTTTTTCTTCGACGATGAGAAATCGTAACGAAAACTTCAAACATTCCTCATTTATCCTGCAAATTTCGATCGCCGATAATTCTGTTCGCGTTTGCACCGAATAGAACTTGATTTCATTTTCGTCGTCACTCGCCGAAAATTGCTTGCAGAATCTCAATCTCCTTCAAGCGTCGTTTCTTCGGAATATAAGTAGTAATGACTGTTCTTTTCATGTGGGTTATTTGTGTTATAAATGGAAATGTAATCATGTGTCTTCGCAATCTACCATTTATTTTTGTTTTTCTTTCTCATGCGCATGACGCCTTGATTTCATTTTCGCATACGAATGAACGCTCTTCGTCAACTGCTTTCGAATACATTATGCTTGAAGCCGAAAAAATTGTAGCACAGTTCTGAATTGCACTGATATGTCACTCTGACAATGGACATGTTCATGTCTAGAATAATTTTCTTTTGATACTGATTACATCTCGTACATCACAAGTATATATTTGAAAAGAAAAACATAGAAGCCAATGGGCGTCAGACGCATCGATCAGGTATGCGAAAGAATGTTTGTGGTAGAGGTGTGCAATGTTGAGAATCGAAATTGACTAAATATTGATCAATTAGATATACAGCAAAGCGTTGTCGTTCGATCAGAGAGAAAGTTTCGCCTATAATGGAAACTCATCGAAGTATTGAACACAAATAGAAAAGAATTCTTACCGAATTTGCAGGGATATGCTGCTTTTGGATGTTCCATTCGATATTCTCTCGTTAATGCTTGTAAATCAGTTTCATTCGAGCAGTATTGATCGTATAGAGCTATTCTTTGCACTTGATTAGCACAGACATACCGTCTTAAAAGTGTTAATGTCTGATCATCATTGTAAATATGCGGATAACGATAATGAAGAACATTAAATAACAATTCATTGCCTCGATTGGTTTCGACTCGACCTGGTACAAGACTGATAATTTCATCCTGTGTACGTCGTATCAAATAGAATGGTCCATTGAATAACTTCAGCAATTGCACATTATTCAAATCGAGATAATAACGTATTGTTTTCTCAACGAACTTCGACGCAAATGCTGGCATTTGACGTTGTGCTAATGGGAGAACGTCATCGAAAACGGCATCTAGAACTAATCCGCGAATATCTTGATAACTGACGGCTGTCCAACAAGCCGAATAACCACCGATCGACCATGCAAATATAACAATATCGTCAACAAGAAAATGTAGTTCTTCAATTGCATAACGCATCACTGCATCGATAGAATTGATTTCCGACAATGCACCAGGATAGCCCTGCAGAAATCAATGCACCACAATGATTATTCATCTGATAACAACAATTCATTATCGATCTTACCGAACTTTCTCCAAATCCTGGTCGATTCCATCCAAGTACTGAATATCCACGATCAATGGGTGTTCCCATACAACCCATTTCATAAAATCCGGCATTTCCTTCGCAAGTGACTACTAACGTTCGTCCATTGTTGGTCTGATTTGATTGTCGTCGATCGACGAATATTGTATCGATGTTATTTCCGTCAGCTGTACGTATAACATATCGTTTGGCGCGATGTTGAACAATTAGATTTGTACGTCCGTCAAGTAAAGGACGTTCCATCATTTGTCGAAGTAACTGTAAGCTACCTGGGAACATTAGACGACGACCGAATACATTCACACAAATATATCCGAGAAATAATGTTGGATAATGAAAGATCCGTTCGAGAAGGGTTGGTTCAGTACGATTGAGAAGTTCATCTTTAGTTATGGATATCATCGGTATTTTTCGCACAGCGGATGTGTCAATAACATAATCTGGTTGCCAATGAGAAAGAGAAAAGTCAAATTTAGCTAATAAGTGCTAAATACACAAAAACATGTTTTCTTTATTCTCTAAGTTCTATTGAGAAGATATTTACTTGACGGGCATCTTTGGATGTATTCGTTTTGACCCGATAGAATTCATCAATAAAAAGTTTATAACTTGGATTAACATAACGACCAACACCTAATGAAACGTGAAATTTATCTAGGCAACAAGCTTCTATTGAACATACCACGTAACAGCATAAAATAAGCTGAAACAATGGCGACACAACCTGCAAGTCGCAATGTGACAATACCATTATCGTATGTTAAAAAACCTTTGCGATAAAAGTATATCAGGCATATAGGCCACGTCACTTTAAGTATGCCGAAGGATAGTTTCAACTAACAAACCGATAGATTATGCACAATGATCTGAAGAACAAGCATCTTACTGCGAAAAACACCGTATCGCTGAGACTCTCTGCTGTATTTTTCTCGTAAATGTGCGCTGGCTAGAAGTACAAATAGATGAGACTTTTACATGGATGAAAACTGAATTCTACTTGTTGATCATTTCGCATCGGAGTCGGTGGTATTGCTGGATATGTCTGGTACAGTTTTGGACCAAAAATACATCGCCATAAAAGAGTTAATTGATTCTTCATTCGTAAACTAATATGAATAATCGATAGTAAACACAACACAAAAGATAAAAACGAAGTGAACGAGCTGGTTGAGTTTCTTCCTTGACAGAGCAAGACAAAAAAGGCGATTGGTGCGCTAGGCAACTAATTTTGACGACGATAGAGTACGCGAGAAGTAGATGTCCTAAGAGAACACTTGCTTAGCTGTGACTGAGATTAAGCAGCCGAAAAATGTCTCGTTCAAATTGTCAAATAAGTAGTTTTTATTGACAATACAGTATTTGAATTACAATATCGAACAAAAAAAAGAACTTATTTGTTTATCATGTTTGATCTCATTAAAGCACGAAGAACACATCCGAACTAGAAGTTTCGATTTACTGAAACGCCAAGTTGCGATGCTGCAAGACTCATACGTCTTATTGTATCCATTTTTTCTTCGAATTCTTCTTCTTCTTGGTCCCGTTCTAAACATATCGACGTAATACGATACGTTTGAAAGAGTAGAATCAGAAAGTTCTTAAATGTAAAGAAATACGTTAGAAACGATCGTACACGATAAACAAAAATGGCAACGAGACGAACAGCAAAGAACGGACCATCCTGCAACGATAATGTTACCAAGATCGACCAAATTTCTGATCGAAGGAACTTTGCTGAGCGTTTCTTGACGAAGACCTTGACACTTTCTGCAATCGACTTTCTCGACATTTGTTTCGAACGTGAAGTATGCCATAAAGACGAATGTAATGAATTGAGAGAACCAATGGATAGGCGATTCTGCATTATCGGACGAGGAATAGTTGAGAGTAGATTGACTTCCGGAAATGTTGGCTTTAGGACTATCAATAATAATAAGTTGGATATCGTGTAGGAATGACAAAGTTAACTTACCTAAACTATTCTTACTTTCTTGCATTTCGAGGTTTTCATTGTGAATAGGATTTTCAAAAATGGTAACTGATGGATTCATGATTGAAAACGAGGCTGCACGAGGTTTAATTCGTGGTGTTTGATTTGCTGATGTTGTCGTCAATGGACGAGCTGTAGACGACGATGGTGTCGTACTTGGCATGAGCTTATTCAGTACCTTTTGATGTATTGGTATCGGTGGGGGCAATTGACGAATTTCATATTCTGCTTCGTCAAACTCAGCATGAAATGATCGACCACGTGTAGCCGTTAGGTTCAATGCGAATTGAAACATACACAAAGAAAAGATAACAAGAACAATATGAACCATAGGTGAACTTAGATAAATCTCCTTTTCACTGAATAATGTTAGTAAATCCAAAATATCCGATGCAAGCGACAAGTAAACCAACAGCAATTGTGACAATGCACTATGTGATATATTTCCTTTTGGTAATAACCATCGACCAAGAATGATAATGAACATAAACGACAACTCAACCACCATTACGTCATCTACGCCCCATTCTTTCATCTAAATCAGACAGAAGAATTGTTCATACAAATAAGAAATGTACATAATATGCTTAAATATTGTATATATATATATATATATGTATATCGTTCGATCGATCGAGTTCAAGCTAGATGGATCATGCGGTCTCATGCTAAGATAAACTGAGTTGTTGTGGATTCAGGTAATGGTAGAGGTGATGGCAATCGCTGCGCTGATTGTTTATCGAAATCGATTTGTTCATCTTGATCCATGTGTTCAATGCAAATCGACCAGAGACGATAGACTTGTAAGCATAAGATAATTAAATTTTTACAGGTGAAAAATATCGTGGTATAAGATTGCACTTTAAAATGAACGACAGCAATAAAACGAATGATGAGAAATGGGAGATCTTGCATAAGAATTGTCAGAAATATCGATGGTAATTCACTGTTTGCAAGCTTCTGACAGATGGAAAGGACTCGATGTGGCGGCCGACGTTTTTGCTGTTTGAGAATGTTCAATTGATTGCTAGAAGTCATACTATCGGATTCGTAACGAAACGTTCGACCGCGTGACGCAACGAGATTCAAACTAAATTGAAATGTTGACCAAGAGAAGACCGCTAATGTCGAATAGATCATTTCTTGATTCTTAATCACGTTCTCTTCTTGGAATATTGACAAAAGATCGATCATATCTGATGCTAACGAAAGATAAACAAGTAACAGTTGAGAGAGTGCAGATCGGCTAATCTTTCCTTTTGGTAATAACCATCGTCCGATGATAATTATCATTAGAAATGTCACTTCGATTACCACAACCCAATCGTCAATGGTTAGAGGTTTTTTCTAAAACATGCCAAGATGGTCCACTGTCTCATTTCGTGCACATGCAATCGAGCATCGAAAATGCTGAAGTTTATATTCAAGAGAAAGAATTCATTTTTCCGGCTATTTCTGTGCTCTGTGTAATATCCATATTCGAGTTGAAGACAAAAAGAACATAAACTAACGTTCTGTCATAGACTAACGAAGAACGGGAGAAGAAAAAGAGCGAAGAGTAGAAAAAAAATAACGTTATTATATAGATCAACATAGCGCCACGTTGCACACGCATGTGTCCTTGACAAGCATGGAAGAGAATGACGATGAGCAAGTTCTACCAGCTAAAGCTACCGATGAAGATATAGCTAAAATCTTAGGTGATCAAACGCCGGTCGAAGATGGAGAAGGAGAAACTGATGATGCATTTGTTCATTTAAAATCCTCGTCAATCATATCAATTTTGGTTATTGTTATGATCACTCTTGTTTGCATATTAGCAACAGGTTTATTAATCAATACGATTCTTCGGACACATAGCATCACTCGTACATTATCGACGTATTTCGGTTTCAAAACAAATCGTACGATCGACGAAACGACATTAACATTTTGGGAACCGAAAACTATCTTCAATAAACAGCCAATAGAAACAACTACTACGGCCACCATCATTAGTTCTTCTTCATCTTCACGTCCTCCTCAATATATCTTAAGTACTCGAGAAAAAAAAGCTCAAATCATCTTTCGAAATTTTATTCTTCCAGCGCTATTCCTGTCATCCGTGCTCTGTGGTATCTTCGCTTTTTATATGCGCCGTCACCATCAATACTATCCTGCTTGGGGTGCTCGACCGCGAATACCTGAACGGCATATCACTCTCGAGCTCAAACCTTCAAAAATTGGCGCTCGCTAACAAAATTGTTGTATTTTTCCAGTTTGTTATTGTTATGTACTATTGAATATAAAATGGAATATATATAATCATGCATCATGCGATTGTTGTTTCCTTTTACGTCTCACCTTTTGCAAGACTAAATTCTATAGAATTGAATTCGATTGAGATTTAATGTTTCGAGAGAAGGTTTTATACGCAGAGAGAAATGTCAAAGAAAATGAAATGAAATGAAACGAAACGAAACGAAACATACCGTTTTATCGCTGATATTTGCTTTGGAGATAAGTCCTTTTTCGATTAATAGCTCCAATTCTCTGCCTTCAGTTTGATTGAATGGTTCACGGCCAAGTTTAACATTGATTCGATTGATTTCGAGAAACCATATCGGAGGAATCATCGTGCAAATGTAAAGAAAAAAACATGGAGAAAACCTAAACAAGGATAACTTCTTTGTTCAATCAATCATCAACGAATATTTACCATTTCGGTTCTTTGCCTAAAACAGACGAAATTCAAACATGAAAATCCTACTCGCGAGTTTCAACATACCTTTTCGTTTAAAAATAGTAACAATCAATTCAATAAGAAGAAAATTCACTCCACACATGTTTAACAGATACCAATAATCTCCTTTCGCGATAACTATTCGCACGATTGCAATCGTCGCATGAAGTGCAAAAATCACTCGAATGATAATCGCTTTTAATATATCGAATGAATGGCATATCCACCGACCGCATTCACGTAGAGTTTCTTCTGTCTTCGACATCCCGTGATACATTGAAATGTCTGAAATGAACGAAGATCAAAGAATAGAACGTTGTTCTCTGATTAAATTCGACAGAATTATATAGCAGAAAAGAAAAGAGATAATTGTCGCTGTAAGGTTCACAATATCTCTAGTCTTGCGGATGGAAACACACACGAATGGCAGTAATGAAAGATTAATAATAATGCTGGAGGACCCCAGTGATCTCTTTTGTCCGTCAAGACGACAAGAGATAGAGATAGAGAGACTAATTACTCAGAATGTCAAACAATATATTAAAAGCGACGTCAACAAAATACTTTAACCAAACTCTATAGTCTGCAAGGCACAACAAGGATCAATTATTATTTTATCGTCAATGGGTGGCTCCCATCGATCGTCAAGGATAGAACGATGCAACTGATGTGCTATATTGACTCGAATAAAAACAGTTCATCAGTAGAATTACTTAGACAAGCGTTGATGGACTTGTTCTTACATAAACGATAGTAACACTTGAAAAAAAAAAGTTCTTCTATTCTCGCTACTCATAGTCAAGAAATCTTGAAGACTTCTTCTTCGGTTCTATCATTAATATATATATATACATATCTATGCATTATATTTGATACAATACCAAGAGACAGTTTCGTACGTGATTGACAATCAATTAAGATAACAAACTGACATCATCTTTTTTTTAGATTATACGAAATGACACAAAACAAAGGCAAACAAAATCGAAGAAATGATTTCTCAGAACTACGAGAAGAAGACAAAGACAAATTCAGATATTAAATCGGTGAATGATGTTGATGGCCGTAGAGAATCGATGATGCTGGTAGATTTTGTTGTTGAATAAGACGTGTTGTTCCTTGTACATGATTCAATGTTGGTAAACGATATTTTGAATGATGAGGTAAAGGTGCTGTAGGTGTTGGTATGCGTGGATGATGTGCACGATGATGGTCCTCTGAACGTCGTCGTTGATATTTCACACTATTCACACTTTGTCGACGATCGGATAAGGAGGAACGACGAGCGTTTTCGACATTCGATGTTGATTTCGTTTTTGTCACTTGTGGACGACCATGATTTCCTCTACAAAGAGAAGAAGAAGATTATGAACGGTTTTTCTGAACGCTGCGGGATGACGTCAATGTTTTACTATCCAAATCCAAGAGATTTGTAATTGAATAGAAAACAGACCCTCGCGCATATCTACAATTTCTCTTCATCATGCAAATCCGATCATGTCATTCAGGAGTGATGGTGCTTTTCTCAAACACACTGGTCAGAGAACGAGACGCATGCAACGTGAGAAAGAAAAGAGAAAAGTGATCACTCGAGTATGCTTTACTAGGAGAGAGAAACATTGGTCGTTTTTGTACTGAAATGAAATTATAATTTACGTTGCCCGTAGATTCAGCATCGAATGATGTACCTGAATCGTAGACAGAAATTGGTTGCAAAAAGCCAATATATAAGTGGATTAGCTAAGGAATTCATATAACATAACGATGATGTCACACGTATAAGTACAAAATCTTGAATGAAGCCAAGCGTATTCATTATTGTGAGAATGAAATAAGGCGACCAACACGCAGTAAAAGCTAGAAAATAAACGAAAAACATCAGTGATTATCTCGAAAAATCAAAGAATAAGTGTCTTCATCTAATCGAGTTTGTTTATAACGATGTACTCAAACGCTGACTGATGAAGGTCAGACTTGTAAGGTTGACTACGATGTTATGCCAAACTCTATTTAGTATTTCATCAATCAAGACAATTTCGGATATCCTGTCATCAGCCTGTTAGGAAATTTACCAATAACAATGACTAAGGTCATTTTGACGGTTTTGATTTTTGCTCGAGGTATAACGCCAAGTGAGCGAACATCTCGTATGCGCGTTTCGATCTGTTGATCATCTAGTACGCAGAAAGAAAGACATGAGTAAAAGCCAAGTTTGTGAGCAGGCTTTTCTTTACCACTTAAAGTTGACTTTTTCGATGAGAAGAATCGACGTAATCGTGATCTCTCCCTCCGTTCGCTTGTTGATCCATCTTTGATTTTCATCGAACCTTTTCTCCATATGATTATGATTATAATTACATATGACACTGTCATAACAATCAATGGAACAAGATATAATGAGATAAATAAGAAGTAGACATATGCCTGAAACGTCCAAATAGAATTCAATAGCCATCAATGCATTGTCAACCTTACATTCCAATTTTGAACATCCGATCGATTACCACATATACGCATTCCTTCAATCGTATTGATATCGCGGAGATATAACTGAGCAGACGCGAAGGTCATTGAAATAATCCATGATGCTTAACAACAAAATTAATTACGAAGGCTCTGACGAACGAGAAAACAACTTCGGCTTACCGATGATTAACGAATATCGAAATGCTATGAGAAATAAATTCGTTTTGGAAGGAGGAAGAACAATCGAAAAATCTACCTGAAGATGCAATCCGAACATCCATTGGACGAATAATGGCGTAGAGACGATCAATTGATACACAGACAAGTACATAACTAAAACCCGTCGTTTGTAAACAACGCAAATTTCGCAAATATTATTCAGTTTACCTTGAATTATATGAAATTGTTCCCTGAAAGAAAAACAAAAGAAAAGTCAGAACTTTTCATTCGACTTTGTCGCTTCAACAATATGCTAATCGGTATTTTCCCTGCAAATCTCATCTGTAGAATTTGAATAGTTTAATATAAAAGATTTCTTTTTCCGACAAAAATACGATTGAGATTACTGAGATCAATCGTTTATTAAAACAAATCTTCCTTATTGAATCAATTATTCTCTTTCTCGCGAGAAGAAAAACACGAACTTGTATGAAACTGATCAGTCGACATCCGAGAGAGCCGAGTCCAAATGGTATACAACTTTTTTCAATAATATCACGTGTGACAATGATGATACCAACGAATAAATCTAAACAAAGAAGAAGTTCGGCGACAAACAACTTTTTCCTCGATTTGATTTTGAGATTAAAAAAAAGTTTCTTAACAATTCACTCATCTGAATAATTGTTGAAATCAAATTAGCGTTGATGCACTCGAAGTAATATTTTGTGAGAAAAGAAAAACATTTTCTTGATTATAACCATTTGCTCTAATTCTATATTCGAGAGGGTTTACACGTAACATCGCATCATACTATACATTCATGATTGAATAAATCAAGTGCTACTAGTCGACAAATATCGTTCGGATGTGCGAGCATACGAACGAACGATTTCCGGCAATAATAATAATAATAATAATAACAACAACAACAACAACAACAACTGCGAGAAGAAACTTACCAGCATATGCCAGATTTAACAGAAAGAAACTCATGCGACTTTGGCTTTTTTTTGAACAGCTCAATTGAAGAATAACAGATATGTTAGCCGTAATAATGAGTACAAATATAATACACAGAAATACGATGAGCTAAAATAAAAGCGACCGATTAATTTCGCATTTCGACAACGCAGAAAAAGTTTACATCTCAAGGGATAAATAAATACGAGCAGATGTTTCTAATTAAATATACGTACATGAAAATTTTTACAAAGATTATCTAATGACGATTGATTGATTAATGTTGAATCATTCGTTAGTACCAATGCCGTTGTTGTCGATTCGTTTTTCAACATCATCAATGTTGTCGTTTCATTGAAAATTGTATGACTAGTCATTGTTATAATATTACTAATAAATACATACTTGTCGAAAGAATTCTTTGTATGATACTCTGTCAATTGACAAACTGACAATAGCTAGAAATTATCTAAAGAAATAATAGAACAGAGAATGAAGAGAAGGAGGAAGAAACTTGAGGGAGTGATGAATGTATGCTTATTTTCAAATTAGGTTCACTATTCTTCTCTTCATGTCTGACTGATCTTTCGATGTCGGCTAGCGACTATGGGAAATAATCGAAGGTGACATAAGTAGATATTTAGTCTGGCAAGTCAGACGAGGAAATGCGAGACAGTTATGTGTACATTCTCAACACGATAACACAAGTAAGATGATGGCAGTAGGGTGTTTCCTTATGCTGATTGTCTCTAATCGTTCGGCTGACTGCTTGATGTCTTTCCATGAGAATAATACTCTTGTTGCTTTTCTTGTCGATAGATTGGTAAACTTGTTTTTTTTTGTCTCATCTATACCAAATGTCAGTATACAAAAACAGAATGATATGACACACCGGAAGAGATAGAACTGACAGCAACTATTCAGTAGTGCTTGCTGCGCAAGTTGACGTCCAACGAAAAATAATCATCTCACAAGATATTTTTCTGTTATGGTTAGATTAATCGAAATGGTATTAGTAGTCAAAGCTTTCCCTCTTCTTTCTATTCTCAACTTTCCCTTTCTTTTCTCTCTCTCTCTGTCTCGCTGTATGTGTTCTTCCGATGCTTCAGATCTGCGCCTTTCAATTGCGATCATAAGCTCACATCAAGAACGAATCTAGACTTCGAGCAACACTGTTGACTTCCTAATCGTCGTATTAAATAGCGAGACGATCTATGTTGGATTGTTAGTAATGGCACAATATTTTGGCGTGGCTTTCTGCTTGTCCCATGTCTATCTGTCGAAATGCAATAAAGACAAACAACAGAAGTTTATATACATAAATATCTGTATCTGCCTATATGAAAAGGAGGAAAAAGTCTCGATGTTGATTATTTTTTCATTTGCTATTTATGTCGAAAAAAAAACTGTATTACGGAACGATTCAGCTGTAAAGAACTAAGCTCGTATTTACCGACGAGTCATTGTCTTCCATAATCAAGAAAAACAAACAAGAAAGAACTCTTATTGAAAAAAAAATTAAAGCTGGATATGTCATTCGACTTAGTTGATAAGAACCAGATGTGACTGGCTGAAATGAAATCCTAAGAAACAAGATTGTCATATGATTTTTTATTGTATGCGACAAAAGAATGCAATTACCAATCGAAAATGAAGTCTATTTCGAACTGTAAACGTTGACGAAGTGGAAGACTAATTATTATCATAAAATAGAGATTAATCATTGACAACGAATCAACTTCATCGTCTGAAAAGTATTTGATTTGTTATTTATGAGTACAAACATTGCTCGAGATTTCGAAAGAAAGCACGACGGATATGAGATTCTATTTTTACATCATGTTTTGCATAGAATACTTCACTCAATGAATCATTCGTCATCGTTTATGAACATATTCAGGGTAGAAATATTACTCTTACGTACAGTCAGTCAGTTACCGAGTTTTATTTCCAACCTTGCGTTATGGGGAGAAAAACGTGATATTTTCTCTTTTCGTGTATAAACCCATTCGCCTATATAAAAAGGTAAATACCTACCTACATTTCACTATCGATATTAATTATTGCGATAAAAAGAATGAGCAATATCGGAAATGTAACGATGCTTGTTTGTTGGAATAAACAGCGGCGAAACATAAATGTGAACATCAATGATCATTTGAATAATATCCAAGAAAAGGTTATCCAAACGTATGGCATCAAGCGAAAAACGAATTTCGCGGAGTACCAAATCCAATATTTCGACGAAAGCTATGGATCATTTGTTGATTTATGCGATGATACAATTGATCATTTTCGGACGCTTCTTCGTACACTTCGAGAACTGGATAATCCCAAGAAGAAGGAGCAAATTTGGTGTTTGAATATAGTTCCGAATGAAATCGAAATAATCAGTATGTTTTTCGTCAGATCTCGATGTTTAACATTGTCTTTTCCTCGTAGATCGTAAGTCCAGTGACCCATTAACTGTTGACAAAAATAATCATCAGCTAAAGAATAATATCGACAAATATACACAGCAAGCAACATCTGAAACAGATAATTCAATTGACGATGGCGCACCACCGGATTCTAGTAAATCATCTCTCTGCCATTTGAAACTCAGTAAACCGATTAATTTCATGTTTCCATAGTGGAAGACACAGACGATACACATTCGACGAGTAGCTCTTCGCAAGTAGAACACGGCCATCAACAGCAAACATCGAGTGAGTGTGATTCCTTCGTCATTTGTCGAAATGAGACACTCACCTGTTATTTAGATGGACTTCCGCGTTCAACGAATCCATTACAGCTTCATTTTGACATTGATGTTGCCGACCGTCAGCGAGATCAATACGAAAGCGAGATACGCAGAAGAAACTCTAAAAATAAGTATGATAATCTTAGCTATATTGAATATTTTCTTGAATTTATTCCATAGATCATCAGTAGGCGGAGTTTTCCTACAAGGACGCAACTTAGATAACAGTTCATCACATCCAACCGTCCATGTAAGGAGAAATAGAGTTGTATTTTCTATTCTTTCCCGTTTCAGTTTACACTTCCGCAAGACAAACAAAATCTTCGCTGGTATCTACACTTCTATGTGCTAACTGAGCGTGATCAATACGGTCAGCATTATATCCATGCGTCAAAAGGTATCTACGACAATGAAACCAAGCCTCAAGATCGATTCGGACCAATTCTGAACTCCAATGCTGTAAACCCATATGTTGTCGAATTAGACAAAGATCAGATTCAGCGGGGTCAATATGAGTAAGAGACAAGTGAATCATCTTTAGAAAACTATTTCTTTCAATGTCACTTAGAATCCGTTTACGTGTGTGCAACATTCATAATCTATCAGATCACAAGCACAGCAAACTACGGAAGTTTCCGGAAGTGCACGCTCGAAACATATATATGAATCCGCGTTTATTGTCGTCATGTACTTCGAATAGTTTGAACCTTTCCTCTGCTAATTTTCATCTCGGTTGTCTTCTCATTACTGGTAATCGAATCGAAGATCGATGTATTTCACAAATGACTATTGAAAGTAAATGAAAATTCGGTAGTTCCATTCGGAAACTTATGTTTTCTTTCTAGATAAACGACGAAAAAGAAAAAAGATGAGCGAATAACTGAAATTCCATGTCTGTTTTTCAATTAAATAAAAGTTTTTAATTAGCTACGAGTTGACTCATGTTGATTTGATTTTGGCAAATACATCTCGAGAGTTTGGATGCGGTGGACAAGGGATAATAAGTTCCGGTGGTCGAATATCACGGAACATGTATGTCTGAAATTTGTTTTGCATATTAGTTTCATAAGCCAATAGTGTTTCTTGTAATTGAATTAAATTTCCTTTAATCGTCTCCGCGTTTTCATCAAGGATATGTTGAATCATCCGCGATAGGCAACATAACTAAGTAAAGAACCGTCAGTCAACGAGTTGCATGAAATTTATTCTCACTTGTTTTCTGATATTTTGTAATATCGGTATTAAACGAAAAGTTATGTTTGAAGAGCCTTTCATCGATATGATATCATTGTACAATTGAAAAGAATCGAGTATCACACGAATATGACGAAACATCGCGCGTATACTCTCGTTCGATATGTTGTATCCTAATTGATTCAATTCATTTTGAAAATTAGCATTGAAAATATATGATATTTTTTCGAAAGTCGCTGTCTTATATTGGTTATCTATGCCTTTGGAAATTTCATATCGTCGTTGCTGTGCCAGAGCTCGTATTTGCCGTTGTAAACGTTTTTGTGCATCCTCAGCTCTTTGTGAAAACTGACTGAATGTGGCGGGTAGAGGAAACATACTTTCACCGAGTTTTAACGTCATTATGTCCTTATGTGATTCATTGATTGTTTTTAATAGTTTGAAATAATCGATAATGAATGTCTGAATATCAATGAAATTATTCATTCAAATGAAAAACAAATAACTATAGTTACAATAGTTATGCCGAACAGCTTGACCCAGTCACATCTGTATCATTAATACCAAATGTTACTCAGTAATTTCGCGTATATATACATATATTACTCGCAAAATTTTCATTACAATTTCTCATGACCATGGACTTTCGTTCAATTGTCTTCGCAATCGCTCTACTCATTTTCGCAGCGAAAACATCTGCATTAAACTCAACAGCAGCGGCAGTAACAAACTCCACGAAAATAACTGCGACAGGCACAAAAACAGTCACAAACACAACGGCAGTAGCAGTGACAAAAACAACAATAAAATCTTCGCTTTCTAACTGTACGAAACAGTCTCAATGCGCAAAAACACATTTTTGCAATACAAAACTTCGAATCTGTTCATTGAAGTTATCATTGAATAGTACATGCAGTCAAGACAAAGAATGCTCAAGCAACAAATGTCATGATAAACTATGCCGACAATCGTGTAGTCAAGACAAAGAGTGCTCAACGGACAGAGAATATTGCACAATATCACATTATTGTGCCAAGAAACATTGTGGAGCATGTATACGCAATGCTCAATGTGCAAACAATAAGTGCCACATTTTCCGTTGCTCAACAGATACTTGTACAGCGAAGTTGAACGCGCTTAAGAAATCACGTTGATGCACAAGAAGAGTCAGCACATAATTTTATGAATAATAAATAAATGATTTACAAACTGCGTTTTCTTTTTAAGAAATTGGAATATTAACAAATGACTATACATAATAATTTTAAAACTGCTAACTGAAATTTCATTCTTTTGATTTCGCCATGCATATGCTTCAATAGGCTCTGACGATCAACAAACTGGTTTTTTTCTTGTCTCTGTACAGATAAATATCTCGAGAAACGACATGTGATAAATAACAAAACAAATAAAAAAAGAAGTGAGCGGCGAAAAGAAAGTGGTTATCATTGCAATGGAGCTTGACCTTGTTGCTGCTGCTGCTGTTGTTGTAATAAGGCAGCTCGTTGCCGACGCATTGTGTACAAAGCACCTATGAGACCAAGCAAAAGTACCATTAAATACAAATCCCACGATGAATCAAGTTCGATTGATGTTGTCGAGCTCGAATGATGATCTTCATCAGCAGTGACGATGGGCGGTGGTTGTAATGGTGTAGACGATGATGTACTACTTTGAGCATCTGTTGTGGTTGAGTCCGACGAAGACAAAAAGAATTTTGCATATATTTTTTCCCATAGTAATTGGAAATGAAGTTTAAACAAAACAATATTAACAGGCAAGTGAGCTTCGACACTGGTCTCCGCAGCCATATCATAAAAACGTTTTGCTAAATGTATATCCTAAAATAGATCGTGCAAGATCTTCAAAGTCGAGTGTTATATACTGATTGAACTGACCTTTTTTAAACCTAAACCTTTCTCGTGCATATACGCTAGATTGAACATTGCTTGAGGATTTTGACTTTGATCACTTGCGTATTTATAGTGTGTAGCGGCCGTTTCGTAACTCTGTTCGGTACCAAAACCACTAGAATAGAAACGAAACACAAGCATTATTTAACCTCGAAATTCGAACTTACTAATAGAAATAATCTCCCAGTTTCACACGCGCTGAGTGGAAACCTTGATTTGCAGCACGATTCCAATAAATTAAAGCTCGTCGATATCGTTCGTCTGTCTTATGATAAATATTCATTAGTTGATTGGGCATTTGATCTAGTAGATATGCAACATTCGATTGAGCCACTTCATAGCCAAGCTCCGCCAGATACAGATATTTCATGAATGCTTGTTCAACATGACCTTGTCGATAAAGATTGTATGCTTCAATAAACATGCTTGACCACTTGCCGCGTTCGGCAACGTTTTTGAACAGTTCCACAGCCGTTGCACACGATCGTAAAACACCCGTACCTGTTGCATGCATTTGTCCAAGATTGTAATAGCCTAGGGCATGTCCTGATTGTGATGCTGCTTGAAACCATTTCAATGCCATTTTGTAATCACGTTTAACACCTTCGCCTTTGTAATACATGACGCCAATCATTAGTTGTCCTTCGACATAACCTTGATCAGCTGATAATTGAAAATATTTGAACGCTTTCTCATAACTTTGCTCTACACTAGCGCCGTAGTAAAATGCTGTGCCGATGCCAGCTTGGCCCATGGGATTGCCTTTTTCTGCTGAACGTTGAAAGAATTGAAGAGCAGTTTGGTTATTTTGCTTAATAAAATCGTTTTTCTCTGAATATAACTTTCCTAAATAGGCCATCGCATTCGAATTGCCATTTTCTGCAGCCAAACGAAAGTAATAGAGTGCTTTATCATACGCAGTGTCACGGAGATAGTATAATTGACCGAGGCCATACTGAAAAAAAGAACACGTCAGATAGCTCGAAAGTTTTGCTAAAGCAAAATTTCGATTTTACTTGTGCTTGTGCATCGCCTCGATCGGCTAATAATTGATAATATTGGACAAGATCTTCATCGACCATGATATTATTCTGTGTCGGATGCTCTTCTTCATCGTACAAACGAATACGTTGAATCAGTTGTCCACTGGCCGATGTGATCTTCGAAGAAACTAAAAAGAACGAATTCCATCAGAAAAGTCATTGAATACTCAAAGAGAGACGGCGCATACCGTAAGTAGCAACTTGTTTGTAAAACATCAGGGCTGATTCACAATTATGAGCGACGGAAACCGTACGCCAATATCGATAACCCTAGAACGATTTTTTGTATTGAAGAATTTTCTTTTCATGAAATACTTACGAGAGCCATTTGCGCCGGATGATGTCCATCCATAGCAGCGAATGTTAAATGAACGAGTGCCTGAAGAACAATGGCTAGCTAGATGAGGGATATGTCGAATTAGCTTACCCTTGGAATGTTTGCATCTGGAATAAGTCCAGCACTGTTTAGAAAGTAGAGACCCTAGAAATACCAAAGTGTATTTCAGAATTCTGTATGCATGAATAGAGCAATCATACAAAATGAGACTGAGCTGAACCCATTCGTGCACCTTCTTCATAATATTTTCTTGCTTGATTAAAATTCATTGGTAAATGTAATCCAATCAGATGAGCGAACGCCAATTCTTCTTTTGCTCCGATATGACCCAAGTCAGCTGCTTGTTTCAACAACTTATACGCTCTAGACATTCTCTATCGGTATATTGTTGCCGAAAGGATGAAATTCTTACGTGTCATATGGTCGATTGCCCGTTCCATTGATCAACTTCATTGCTTGATTATAAATTGTATTCGCATGTTCCATTTCAGGTGTCAGTGGAACAGCCGGTTCTTCTTGTTCATCTTCCACTTTTTCTTCTTCAGCTATTTCACTTTCGACTTCTTCATTACCTTCATCTGTATTTGTATTTGCACCGGGCGGATTCACGAATGTTTTAGTAAACAGTTGCGGTTGAGTTTTCTTTAACATTTGATACAATTGTTGAATTGTTTCAGATAATTTTGTTGACGATTGGTCAAGTGGACGTTTTTGATGATATTTATTATGTATACTAACCCCAATTTGTTTTAAAATACGTTGAAGATTTACATCGTCGTCGTCCTCCTCCTCCTCCTCTTCCTCTTGATCATTCTCTTGATTCACTGCAGCGTTTTTCTGTTGTTCTTGAATACGATATTCAATAATTAAATCTTGTAATGATTTATTCAATTCTTCAACATCATCATCGGAATCTTTGGCGGGTTTGCTCTCAGTCGGCGTCTCCTGATTTCTTTGCTGTGTATTATCATCAACATGTAAATGAATCTGTGCTTCAGGTGCAGCAGGTTCTGCCTAAAAAACAAAACGTCAAAGATCCACCGAGGCGCCTACAATGGAGTTCGATCGTACTTGTATTGTTTCTATGTTGTCCTTCTCGTCAGATCGTTTAGGTTTGTCGGTTGTGGATGCTATGAAATTCATTTTCAGATTCGAAAAAACTTTCGAGAGCGAAAACGGACTTACTCAGCGTGATATGTCCAATGAAACTATATAAAATGACAATAGTGAATATAAAACGTTTACTACTTGAATAGAAATTCATCTGGAAAGAACAACTTCAATAAGACCTCTGAATTTTATGGCTTTCGTCAGCAGCGGAAAGCTCGCATTGATTTAATCTGTCTGTACTTTGCTGAATGAGCAAATATCAGCCAACCATGAGCAGCCAAGCCTTCGACTAATAAGAATCGATCTTTCAAACAACAGAGGACGCTTTAGTTCGTTTCCAAAATGTAGAAAAATAAAATATATGTATATTTAAGAGAAGGAAAAACTCTGAACGTTAACTTGATAAAAAAATGTCTATGAGCACATCTCGAACGGCAGAAGCAGAAAACAGAAAAAAAAACACATTTATTCAAAATAATAATTGATAAGTATAAACTCGATAATCTTTCGAAGCTAAATGAAGAATGTTCGTATTCGTTTGGATTGCCACATCGAGAATTTGTGAATGACAGATGCGAGCCGTGTAGGCACCTAAGCGTTTCTTCTGTTGATTTTCATCGTAAACGGTGATATTCAAACCTTGATGGTTATCAATAATGATCAGTTGTCCTCTGGAATTTAGTTTGATATTTGTTGGAAACTGTATGTAAATGTCATCTTTTATTTCACGAAGTAATTGGCCAGTATAGGAGAACACTTTGATCGAATGAAGGTGATTGTCAGAGATAAAGATTTCAGAATTATTCGAACAGATCGATGTCGGGAATTGGAGTTGTTGACTGAATGAAAATACGCAAAGAATCTGTCCATAGAGCGAGAAAATGTGTAATTTCTGGATTTGAGATTCAATGACTAATATTCGTTGAGATTTATCTACAGTCAATGCTCGTGGCTTTTCTAGATGTTGACCAAATCGACGAATAAATTCTCCTTGGCAACTGAAGACATGAATTTGTGGTCGCGGATGGCGTTGAATAACAACCAATTGATCATTACCATTCGGTACAACCGCTAAACGGTATGGATAGAGTAAATTTTGACTGCCTAGTGTTCGTCCACGTCCAAATGAATAGAGAAATTGGCCAGATTCACTATCGAAGATCTTTATACAATGGGCGTTGGTGTCGACAACAGCAATTTTGCCCGATTCAAGCCATGCAACACTATTAGGTTCGCGAAATGCATTGTTACCATCGCCATATTCGCCTATCGATCGAGTCCATTTCAGTATTTGCCGAGACGCACCATTTTTGAATCGAGTTTCTGGCCGATCTAGAAGAATTGATCATCAAACACCCGCTCGTATCGCGACAGATTCGTTTACTCACTAGCTGTACGATGATCGGGTGTACAAAGGAGTGGAATTGGTTCGGATTTGATTGGTGACCAAGCTTAAATAGACAATTAATCATCAACAACAAAGTTCTCGTTCGCATGCATTTTACACTTACGATCTACTGATGTGAGGAAAAAATTGTCTGGAGGTGAATATGGAACTAGAATGAAGTACAGTCCGTTATATGATGTATTCAGTAATCTAGGTCAGCTCGTATTTATACAATCAATACTAACTTGAATTAAAGATATTGTGATCAACAGCTGCTGCACCAAGCGCTAAACGTGGCTGTTTTATGACTAATCCATTTTCATTACTAAACGAAATTGATTTAATTGGAAATTGAGCAGTAATTAGTGCGTCGTCCACTTACGCTTCTATACCTAACATTGTCGGCCATACGTTTTCCTTATCAGATCCGAACGCTCGTTTCCGAGAGATTCCTGACGAGTTGATCATCATTGTTTTATTTTTTGATCCGAGAAAATCCAGGTAAAATATAAGACGTCAGATTTGGTCAATACGGATCAAAACAATCTCTTGCTGTACAGTTGACGAATCAGATAAATGACGGAGGAGAAGATATATGAACCGGCTGTATATATATGTCTGCGTACACAGAGAACAGAATGAGTGAAGACAGTGTTTAGTAAGTACAAACCGTCTTTGTGTCATGTCAGCTGTGTAGCACACAAAGGAATCGAGCGAGTGCATAAATTAGTAGAACAATGTCAGTGTTTTGTTCGATATGATAACAATACTCGTGCACATATGCCTATTGGTAAGGAATTCATCGACACACCGATCGTCCGCTAACAATTCGTTAATGTTGTATAGATTTTCTATAGCGAAGAAGAAAGACTTTCCTTTTGTGCGGCTATGGACGGTATTCGCGGACGTTTATATTGAAATTGTCATTTTGTTAGGATTTCATTGTTAAAACAAAGGATTTCGTAGTCGTTCGGACCGTTTCATACTAGACGGATTTTCTACATGTCGATGAATAACAAATCGAAGTTATTTAACCTTCGTTTGAAAAGAATTTCAGTGAAAGCGATCGAAGAGAACTTTTGTTATGACTAAATCAAATAAAATTGAGTGAGAATAGAGTGGTGATATTTCGGTTATATTTATGCTTTTTAATATCCAAAAGAAAAAAGACCACAGTCATTTACACAAGTAGAGCGAGCAAGATTGAAAAAAAGAGGGATGAAAAAAAAACCGTGTGAGTGTTAATAATAATCTACTGTTATTCCTTTTCTTTTGTTTAAATTTCAATAGGCATGTCGCCGAGCTCCTCGTCATTTGGTAAAAATGGTGCTACTTTGGCGGGATCGACGTACCATGGACTAACACCCGGCTGACCAAGACTTTCGCGTGCAGCTAAGCGAAGATAAGCTTCACGCTGACACCAGTGAGTTAATCTAAAACGATACGCTATTCATGATGAGTAGGCTTCAATCGTGACTTACAATCGATCGGGAAAATATCTATAGGTAAACCAAAAGAGAAAGATACCAACGGAAACAAGAGAAAACATTCGTTGCTTCATTTTGGCTTCATCTCGAAATTTATCATTGAAATCATAGCCATACCATATATGCTAAAAGGGAGAAAATAATTTCAAAAGTGACTGTGTGATTCGAACTAGGAAAAGCTGATCAGTTGCATACATTAACTTGTTTTCTTTCCCATTGTGGTTTGACGTATTCGCCTTCTTGTATCTCACGTTCTGTGGGCCATAAAATTTCAATTTCTTTCCCGTTAACTTCAGCCGGCGCACCAACACGCTTTTCGCCACGTTTCAATGGTGTCGATACTGGCGTTTTGTCCATTGGTTTTGCCACACCCCAATCTATTCGTATAAGCAATCGATTATATATCCATGAGAAAGCAAAAACAAACCATCGGGAACACCCTGTGGTGTTTCGGAACGTGAACGACCAGCAATGATGGTACGAACAGCTGGTTGTGTTAAGAGTGGTCGCCACCGCGACAATAACTGATAACCCGCTTTGCCGGGTAAAATCATCTAAAACTGAAAGATCGTGGTAATCAATAATTACTATCAGCTAATTTGAAAAGAGAAAAGGAAGTGTTAAAATGATTGAAATTGTCCTTGGCTCCAACAGCTAAGCACCAGCAGCAGGTGAGCTAGTTTGCTCTTGAATAATATACTCCTTAGGTGCGCGTTGTTGCCATTCAGTAAACGAACCCTAAAATAAAAACATCAAGTCAAATTTGTTTCAAAACTATACTGCTGCAATTGACTAAACACTTAGCATCAAACAGCCCTTAGGTTTTGACGAAAAATTCTTTTCAGCCATGTTTAGTTTCGCACGAAAATGTCTTCGTCTCTCAAACATCACAGACGTTGATGCTGAGAGATACAAATGTGCATGTTACATTGTTTACTAACAAAATGAAAGTATATCTTACGTTATAAACTGAGTACGACTTCTGACCGAGAATATGAGCAATAAAAGCTAATGTACTCGCTGTTGTACCTGTTTGACAGGTGTAAATAGCTGGTTTCGATAAATTAACACCAGCTTTTTCAAAAACTAAGAAAAGAATCGAGTAATGCAGAGCTGATAGTGTACTGTGATTTTACGTTTTTGAAGTTCTTTCTTCGATTTCAAACATTGATTGTCTTGATCAAATACGTCATTGTATGAAACATTAAGTGAATCTGGCAGATGCCCACCTTTTTCACCTGAAACGGTAGAATATAGAAATAGTTGATGGCAAAAGACAACTCACCACTAAAAAGATTTCGTGGTCGAGCATCGACAATCTGTTGTTTTTTGTCTTTCGAAGAAACAATGTTTAACATCGTTTGAAAATCCTTTACCATGTTTTCATTAAGATGAACGGTAAATATTCCTGTCTAAAGAATACAAAACACTGTTATTTCGTATTGAAAGCTTCCTGTATTACCTCTTTAGGCTGATTATCATTGGATGGTTCTAAATCGTTGACTTCCTTCGCCCATTTATGAAATCCGCCGTTTAGAATAGATAAACTATCCATGCCGTATGTCTAATCGAAGTAAGAACAATCATCACTAGTGCAGCGTCAATCAAATCCATTTACTTTCAATAACCACCAAGCTCGACTTGTTGCATAGAACCCCATCGGTGAACGATCATAGAGAACAATATGGTCTTTGTTTGATACACCCAGACGTGAGAGATACGATTCGAAACATTTGATATCAGGTAGACCGCGTGGAATCAATTTTGTTGGTTGTGTACATTCGAGTTGATCGAAGAACTGAGCCTTTGGAATGTGAGCGCTAAACAAAAAGATGACCTGCTCAGCATGATTCGGTGAGTCTTACTGTAAGAATTCGTTGTGAAATTGTTTGCCAATGTCAGCTTCGAGCACGGAAACTTTCTGCGAAGATGATCGTAAAAGATCTTTCAATGCTTGGCACGAAAGTACTGGTGGAATCGCTTTAATTGCTTTCATCTAGAAAGTAAATCATTGAATACTATTGAAAATTACGCAAAAACCACTCAGAGAGAAGATTAATCAAATAATCATGGAAATGAGTTGACATGCGAGATAACACAAGCTAACCGTGCTATTCCTCGGCATGTTTCCTCGATCAAATATTAGAAGAAAGTTTCATCATCGTGGTTTTTCTTGTAAAGAAGAAAAAAGAGCACAAACAGAGAAAAGAATTTGTTATAGGACATTGATATATTTGAATATTATCTTTTGTTTTCAACAACGAGAACAGACGGACATTGTAAGAAAGAGAGAAGGACAGAGAAGGAAAAGACAGAAAAATTAGCAAGACCAGTCAGATACACAGCACAAGTACAAAGCAATTCTAAAAGCATCCGCGTACACATCAACACACAGATGTTCTTCGAAACGAAAAAGTCAGGCGAGTTTTATGAACGGAACGAGAGAAACAGATAGAAGAACAGACAAAAAAGTAAGTCACCGGATATATCTGTGTGTATATAACAAGAATAGATTTTTTTTTCGGTTACCTTGTTTCTCCGAACTTGTTTAGGAAAAAACGAAGAAGAAGAAGAGAAAAAGATTGATTAACAAAGAACAGTTATTTTAGTATGAAATTGTTGAAGTTTCTCCTAGCGCTGATATAGGAAAGGAAAGGGATTACAATCGTTGAGAAACTATCGAATGATGAGTATTACTGTTAGTGAATGCTGTTGGACTCGTTGTTCGATCATCAGTCTAGAAATTCAACCAAACGAAATGAAATTAGACGAAGAAGTTCTACGTACGATATTATTACTTAGAAGTTTCTGCGGTTTCTCCCAAATAGCGATAATTCCATCTTGTGAAGATGTCAATAGGTAGTTTTCACCGAAATAAATTCCATTTAAACGTTCGTGAGCAATGAATTCAGTTATAACTGGTTCAATTACTTGTATATCATCTAGTTTCGGACATAGATTAGTTCCAAAAGTACTTTTAGTTAAATCGAAATTCGTTCGACGCGATGACGAATGATTGTGATTGCTTGTTAGTGTTGACAATGAGCCATGATTCGAATCATCAGTATTCGCTTGTAGTTTTGACGACGATGATTTCGATCCGGTCAATGTACTGGATAGTAGAGATGACTTTCGAGATTTTTTCGACGTTCCATTGGCTATTGTCATAAGGGACATATCAGGAGTATCATCAATAGATTTGTTAACTTTATTGGAATTCCGTACAAATGAAAGACGTGATGTTAGGGATGAAAACGATGTTTTGCTTGGGGTAGGTTGAATGTTCACTGTTGCGTCGGATGATAATGATGCATGGCCATTGGAGGATGACGGCGAGGGTATTGATGGATATGATGAAGAATTTTGTTTACTATTAGGATTGAATTTCAAGATATCTTCGGTGATATCCCATAGACACAGACGATTATCCTGTCCAACTGACGCGATTCGATAGAATATAGATGGAATCGTTACATCGAGACACGTTGAATCACTCCGCGACCATGATTTCGATTTTTGAAAACCATCCTGCGCATGATCATCGTTGCAATCAAATGGGGTTTGTACAAATGACGAATAATAAGTTTTTGCATTCATATATGGATCGAACGATATTGCACTTATCCATGATGTATGACCATGACCACGGCATATAACACGAGATACATGTTCGTCAGGAATCAGAGTAAATAATGTTATGAAATCATCTTCACCACCAGTAGCAATGTATTTGCCATCAGGCGACCAACAAACCTGTTTACAATCAACATAACAGTGGATAAGATGTTTTGAGAAGCAAAGAATGGATGAACTTACACAGAGAAGACCACCGAAGTAACTTTTCATATAAGCTACTAATTCCATTTTTTCATAGTTAAATATCCGAAGAAATCCGTCTTGTGAGACAATAGCAAGAAGAGTATTATCAGGCGAAAAGGCGAATTCATTGATACTCCCACTACCTATCGACCATCGTGCAACTGGATTTCTTGCTTGTTTAGATTTATTCTAAAAGCAATCTTTCATTTCCCTTACAAACGACAAAATTCGTCTTACTTTGATGTACGATATAGAGAAATTCTTCTCATCGTCTTTTATTGTTGCATAAGTAGGTTGAATATTGGTATCACGTTGATAGTTCAATTGCTCATCAAACACATACAGATATCCGCTGGAATAGGACGCGATAAAATAAGTTTTCGGGTTTGTTAACCATTTGATACATGTCACTTTGGTTTTGTCCAGATAACTCTAATCATAATTAAAAAAGAATTCGATGCACAACTTTGTCTTTAGTTTGACATACGCCTTCATTGAAGACTTTCTGTTCTTTGCTTCGCATATTTATATATTGTATTTGTCCTTTAGAAAATCCGACAAGGACATGGAGACTTTTGTTATCAGGATGCTGAGTAATATCATGGCACGTTGGATGATGGTTTTGTTTGTAAACACGATGATCGAGTGGTTCACCAAAATTAAACTAGAAATGACTCGAAAATCTCCATCAAATTCTTTGAATCTCGAAAATTTACCTGTGTAGCTTCAGCAAATTCATAAATGATCAATTCTCTTCCAATATTAAATGCTAAAATATCGGTTAGAATCAGATTTCCATTGGAATCGTATCCATTCGTTGCAGATATTTGTTTCTGTTCATTAGAATGATCAATAGAATTGCTTGTAGTGTTATTATTCGTAGATGATGATCGTCTCGAACTGGTTTGACTGTTTGTCATATCGAAGTTTGTTTGTATACGCGGTAGTAATGTGATTTTAACTGGTTCGCTTAGACATGTGTTGGTGCCGATCTTACCAATATTATCGATGAACGAAGAGATTTTATAAGTGCCCTCACGTGAAGTAAATTCAGTTTTGATTTCATCGCTGCGCTGATTATCATCTTTTGGAAAGTTACTTGCACGTGAAGTTATCGATGGAGCGACACAATGATTAATGTTTGATGGTTCGGGTCGAGCCATGAAGATCGTCGTGGAATCGACGAATGTTTATAAACGATCGGTTGAAAAAAGGTGTCAACTTCATTCGAAAGACTCATGAAAATTAAAATCAAACATTGGGGTGTTTATGACGGGATTTTTTGCAAGTAAGAAGAATACATTTACATTACATCGCCATATTGTTTGCTTTTTTCTGTTCTGTTCGATAGAATTGGTTAAGGGAATACGCGAATAAGTTCGACACTATGGAATTCATCCAAATAATTGTGCTTAATGTTTATTTCGACCTGTTTTCTATTTTTGTCGTAGTTAAGTATATTTTAGTATAGAAAACTCTGCGATAGATGTCAGCCGTGACACATCGAATGATTCCTATTGGTCAACAGAGAAGATACTTAGAGATAGCAACAAGGCAAATCGGTCAGTACCACCGTTCGTGTAGGAGATTGTAATTACAATAGACTTTACGACTGATTGATGGAAATCCGAGTGGAAGTGTTCCTTATGTGTCAGTTTAATCCGATTATAAATATGTACATAAATTTATTTGACCGAATGTTTTAGATTACGAAATAACTGCTTAACATGGCAATGCAAAAACGAGCAAACCTTCGTCTTCCACCGGAAATCAACCGTACTCTATACATTCGTAATTTGCCTTACAAGATAACTGCTGAAGAAATGTACGATATATTCGGTAAATACGGTGCTATCCGTCAAATTCGCCTTGGGAATACACCGGACACAAGAGGTAAGTGAAACGAGTTTGACTTAACTTCTCCTCTCATCTCTGTTTATTTAGGCACAGCGTTCGTTGTGTATGAAGATATCTTCGATGCAAAAAACGCATGCGATCATCTATCGGGCTTTAACGTCTGCAATCGTTATCTTGTGGTTTTGTATTATCAAGCCAACAAAGCGTTTGATAAAATCAATTTGGACAAAGAAAAAGAGAAACTAGCGAAGACACAAGCAAAATTTGGCTTGAACACATAATTGATACGTTCTATGTGTGAAGTTTTCTGCTTGTTGTTGTTGTTGTATATGAAATATTTCAAAAAACGATCTGATGAAAGAAAAAACTTTTTTTTCTACTTCACACCTCTATTTTACAAAGATGCAAATATTGATCTGTGTCTTTTATTTAAGATGCCGAAATGAAAACCGAGCGCAATATGTATGCCGTCGGTGGTCTGAGTGAGAGATGTAGAAGAGGATATTTTTGTTCTTTCATATGACGAAGCCTTTCTCTTCGTTAGTTTTGACAAACTAAAAAGCCAAAGTTGTCACCTTCATCAATGAATGAGAGTAAAGAAAACGGAAATTTAGTTGTAAGACGAAACCATCGTGAGATCTTTCTTCTTTCGTCGAGTAAACTGACAAATCTGCTTCGTACGTTCGTTTTCTCCTCTTCTTTCAACACGTATTGACTTTGTGTATCAGCCAAACTCTTTCGTTCGCTGTTTAGCGCTCCGTCATCATTCTGTTGCCGTGACGCGACAAAGCAGTCAATCATTCGTTACTGAATGACACAATTTGAAATATTTAGTCGAGCTTTTTTCTTCTCTTTCTCTTCCTTTCTTTCACTTTGACGATTGACATCGGTGTTGTTTGAAAGAAAAATATCGAAAGGAAGCAGAGAAGTAAAGGCAACTTGTTATTTCTTTTTCCTATAAAGAAACGATGTAAGCACGAAAGGGAGTTGATCAACAACAAACCGCAAAATTGTACATATTAGAAAGCAAGAAAGAGAATGAGAGAGAGAGAGAGCGAGAAATAAGCGACCTTGAAAATAGGATCTTACATTACAAGGTGAAGAAAATACAAAAGAATAAAAATTCCCGTTCGAAAATAACAAATATCAATTTTCATATTTTTTCATTGGTGACAATGCAAATTCCATTTACGACAATTATTCCAATGTAATCTACGGTCAGTTTGTTATTGTTGTTCTTTTTCTTTCGTGTATTATTACATATTCATCTTGTCAACAGTAAGTGCATACGTTACGAAGAGGCAAAAACTTGTTTTTTCTCTGCCTTCGTTTTTCTTGCCATTTTGTTCGGTTCACTAACACTTATGTATTTACATATTTCCAATAATCTTGCTGATGAATCACCAACAAGTTGTCTACCGAGATTTTCTATATTGATTATGTGATTTTTTTTCAAGTGGAATGTCAGGTAAATTGAGTGCCGGTGGGAAAGAAAAAAACAACAGTATGTCAAAGCACAATAGTTGTCAAACTCAATCAAATTGACAAGAAGATTGCGGTAGTTCGAAAGAGTTACGTCGATCATCGTTTCTTTCTTTCTTTCTTTCTTTCTCTTCGTATGAACTCTTTCAAAGTCGTTCTAACACTTGTGAAATCAATTCAAGTATCTCAAATAACCTGCGGTTTCTTTCTTCTCCTGCGCAGTTTAGAGTATGACTTTACATATCGTTTTTTTTCTTAATCATCGTTTGTAGGATGTAGTCGTAGGTGTGGTGTGGCAGATTATGTGACCTCATATAAAATCAATACAAATAAGTCGTCTGCTTGTCTAAATAGGCTTTAGCTTGACGTGTATGTGTGTTGATCTGCTGTCTTTAACGAGATGAAGCGTTGTGGTAAGTCGATTTTTTCAAAATTAAATCTTACAACGTCGAGAAACCTTAGGTGTTAATGATTAAGTGTAAGAAATATCAATAAGTCCTTGAATATTGAGAAGGTGTTAAAAAATTGCTGATGATTATCGGATAGTGAATAACAACACGATTCACTATTGATATTTGTTTTTATTTCTTCGTAACGAAAGCTTTTCTTCTCATCCGAAACGATCATATGTTCGCGTAGAACAATCCGGTACTTCTCATGTCATTTCTCTAACCCCAATCAACTTCTTCAAACAAAATCGATGAAAATAGGATTTCGATTCTTTTTCGTATTCACAATAACCGAGTGGCCCATAAACTGGAAAGAAGACAGAAAAATTCTACTTACATTCGTTTGATTGATTTCTTTTCTAGATGAAATTTCTTGGTGGCATATGTGAAAATATCTATGGTGAAGTGCTTAAATATGAAATAATTCAACATGAAAACAATCGTTGTACGGAATGTCGATTAGAACGACAAACAATACCTATACAGAAATGGCTGATATACACGCTCATCTTCACTTATCTAGCTGCGCTTGTTGGTGTTCATAGAACAGTAATCTAGTGATAATTAGTCCACTTTGAAAATCAAATCGATGTTTTAGGATAGTAAATTCTTGATGCTTCTATCCATTGTGTTCCTAATTGGTGTATTATTGAAGGCTTATCTAAAAGTCAAACGTGGTAAGTCTGAACTCCGCTTTAATAGGTCAGCGTTAGACTAAAAAGCTCAGCATACCCTTCCAGCTCACTAGAAATCAATACATGTGTTCTGATGTGAAGTGATGCAGAAAATACTTGAGATGAAGGTTAATATATTCGATTTTACAGAAGGAATTTACTTCGAAAAAATGATTTTTCTCTAGAGTGTGTTATTATTGGTAATCAGACGGGTTTGCAATTGACAACAACTTATGTCATCGGCAGGCAAACAACAGTCTATATCAGCTCAGATCGAATCCAAGATGTGCTGATCAACGAAGGATTTCTTTCCGTACGTGTTTTTCTTCATTTTGACATTCATACGAAATTGCTTTTGTTTTCTAGCAACGTTTGATTTATTATTTGACATTGATGATTAATGATGGTGATCAATCTATGTTACCACTTTTTGCAAAACTTCTTCCACGTGTATCACTGTTAAAAATCTTATTTCGACATATGCATTCTGTTCTACACAAATCAAAATAAAATTTTGCTGCTTGTTTCATTCATTTTTTGTTCTAGATAAAGTAGATATGGATATCCGGCACGAGGATCAACAGAGGCGGCAGCAACTGTTGACCATCGTGGACCGAGGCACTGCCGAACAGTTATTTGTAGGTTGAGCTTACTGTGTTTTCTCAATGGAAACGAGCCAAAGTCTTTTTTAGAGTTTCCTGCAGCAATTCCATCGAAGACCATTTCGAAGTATGGCAGAAGTTATTTCATATGAAGGCGTCATCGATGATCAAATTGATTTTATCGATTGCGTGGGAACGAAATATAATGTCACACCATTGATTATCGCTGCAGGCAAAGGTTCATATGAAAAAACGAAGATTCTCCTTGTACATGGAGCCAATCCAAATCAACAGTGTTCAACAGGGTTAGTGAAAGAATATGTTTTCATACCTTTTTAATCAATGACTTGTTTTCGTATTCCAGCGATACAGCTTTGAATTTGGCCGTTCATCGCCAGAAATATCATATTGCAGATTTATTAGCTAAGTATCACGCGAACCCTAACGTTGCTAATCAATCGGGTAAAACAGCACTGCATCGTGCTGTTGTTTCATATGTCGATGAGAATGCTAATCACATACGAGTATTGCTTCATGTGAGTGACGTACTTGTATTCATTCAGTAGCGAAAATTGATCTTTAAGGCTGGTGCTGATCCGACAATCGAAGATCGAAATCAGCGAATACCTCTCGACGAAGCCGTTGTTACGAATAAACCAGGTTGAACTCAATATTTTCGAGTATTTTCTTTAACGAATACCATTTCAATTAGAAATTGTCGGTGTCTTGCTCTCATATGATGGAACTTTGACACAACGAGCCTATCGAGCCGCGATTATCGCTGCACGTCTTGGTACAATACGTTCTTTCTCTCCAATCGCATTTCTATCTCAACGATTCCTAGGTCATGATAAATGTTTGCAAACACTACTCGATTACGGTATGGATCCAAATATCTGCGATCGAAGTCGTACAACTCCATTGCACGTAGCGTAAGTGATAATCGAGATTTGCACTCTTCTGTATTTTATCTCGTGCATTGTTTAGAATTCGTTCATTGAAACTATCAACAGCACGTCTTCTAATATCACATGGTGCTGATCAAAATTTCGTGAATAATCGAGGTGAAACACCGACAACTATTGCAGAGTATCTTCCGCCAGAACAGCAACAGTTATTTATTAACATTCTGACAAGTAAGTCGCGCTTTGATGAGATTCTATTCGGAAGTCAATGTAATTGCAACTCGATCTCCCTCATCGTCTATAGCATCTGATATGAATGAAGAGATAAAGAGAGGATCTACAGCATTCATAGCCCGCTCTTCATTGATGACAATGCCAAATGTCAATTCAACTACAGAACCGATCTCAACTATCTACAGAGGTGTGAACAAACTATCCATCGTCTTGTTTGATCTTCTGCTCCTTTATCATTGATTTCTTCAACACTTGTACATATGATCATCTTATCCTTCTCCTTTATCAATGAAAATTTTTCCTATCTTCAATTCCATTCTTCATCTGTTCAGTTCTCCATCGAATATTCTATTTAGATACACCACGATTGGGTCCATCGGAATTTCGAAAATACACAACCGGTACCATTCAAGGTAGATATTTTTGATGAAAACGAAAACAACGAAAACTATGTGTGTCTGTGTGTATATGAGTATGTCAAATCGAATCCAACTAACATATCTGACTTTTAGCCTTGATAAAAAGACTTCTTCACTAGTAAGTGTCCCTCACCAATGCATGAGCATGTCATATTTGTTTTCATATACTTTGCACTGACCAGTAGTTTTTTGTTAATTTTCACTGCCATCGCTGCTCATATTATTTCGGCTCACACCGAACGTTTTGTTTTCTTATTGAGAAACTTTTCTCATAATTCATTTGTTTTTATTCTTTACTTTCAGCGAATATTATTCCATATGTGCATCCGTTACTTCGTAGTCATCCGAACTGGACGCTAGACAGTGATGAATTTCGAAGTCGAACAGATATCAATTCATCCGTTCAAAACCTTCTTGACGGTAAAAGTAGACTATTTTTTTTCTCAGATGAAATCAACTGGAAATTGATCCTTTTAGCCTCAAGCGGAACCTACTGGTGTTCCACACAACCGAGAGATGCTTGGGTGGTGTTTGACTTAAAACATCAATTCAATATTAGTGGAATGAGAGTTATTGGATGGTACAGAAGATGATTGATTTCATTTGTGTTTAGCTCGTTTGATTTTATTTAGCGAAAATCAATCAACACCAAAGAGCGGCCATCTTGATGTTTCCAATGCTTTCAATGGTCCATGGCTGAAAGTCAAAGATTTCACTTGCTCATTGTCTCGTATGTATTCGATGAGATTTTTGTATTGAAAGTGACGATTTGTGCTTCTGTAGAAGGAAATAAGACGGATATCTTTTTCGCACCGTTGAAAACACGTTTCATTCGAGTATTTATAACGGATAATCATGGTGGTGATAATATTTGTATCCAAGGAATTGGATTCTATGGAGTAGATATGCGTCTAGTGAATTTATTGCGTGAACATGGACTCGAACGAAGTCTTCAGACGTTATTAGCCAATGTAAGAAGTAATCGCATGAGATACTTGTAGTCAATTCGATTTTTTTCCCATAGGATATCAATGATTTGGAAACGTTAGATGAAAAACGTGACGAAATTTTAAATTCATCAGTAAGTTGTATAACGAATACGCCGAAGAAGTTTTCATCATTGTTTTTTTCTTCGTTTCAAGGATAAATATTTGGATATAAATGACCATTTTCAATTTATTCGATTAATGGATTCTTTGCGACGTAAGTCGATAGTAAAAATAACGAATTCTGTCTTTGAAATCGACGAATTCCTAGGTCCGGTATTAACATTTTTGGAATGGTTCAATGCGCCTCAATCGACAGTGGTTGCCGGTGAAAAATTGCAAACATTTAGTGCAGCGGGTGATGAAGGTGCCACAGAACGTGTTAGACTAGAAGAAAAATGTACGAGATAGTTTCTCTCCATTTTCAATGAACCTCATTTCAAGTTCTTCTTTTAGCGGAGGATAGTTCACATATCAGAACAATAATTTTGAGAGATCTTGAGCCAATTCAAGGACGTTCATTGGTTGATTTTCCAGATTATTCCATACAAGATCGTTCGTATTCTTAATAAACGCCATCATGTTCTTATTTATTATAATTGCGCCTCTTCTAGCGGGAAGATATCAAGTCCGAGTTGTTAACATTGAATCTCCTGATATAAGAACGCAATGGCAAGACATCATTGTTGGTAAGTTTATTTACTCGATGCGATATTCGTTTTTCTTTTACGTCTTTCGTGTTACCTGTTATTATCTATCCTTGTCGTACAGATTCTTCTTTTTTTGTGTTATCAGACTATACACACATTTGTCTTACCTCTACCAAACGTAGACTTCTTTCTTTATTTTACAAACGTGTAAGTTTTGTATCGGCAGTAATCACGACAGTTACTATTCGATTGATTCTATTGATCTGTGAGTGGGTTACGTAAATCAATATCAATACTTGCTTGGGTTTAACAAAGATCAATTCGTATCATTCTTTTCTACCGAAAAATCATGTCTCGATTAAAGTTTTTGAAAGAGAACTATGCAGATTCGAATGATGATTTCGCCAATGATAGCTCCGGTTTCGATTATCCATCCGGTGGAAAGATTAGACATTTAACTCCAAGCAAATTTCGAGTGACAAAACGTGCACAATTGCCCAATGTTTTTCCACTGGCTAATACCGCTGCTACTGAAATCCCTTTCCACAAAGGAGAATACACATTAACACCATCGAAGTATCGATTGAAAAAAAATCCGAAGGCTGCATTCGACCCCGATTATGAAAACTTCAATCACCGTTACAGAAGAGAATCTCAAGAAAATACTCATCCAGAAAATCATAAACCAGCTCCCGATGAACACTCTCGCGTTATTGGAGATTTCATATTAACTAAAAGACCACCTGAAAGCAGGAGCATTTATAGTTATAAACCGAAGAACACACATACAAGTTATATATACAAAGGTACACTTGAGCCTTCTGAAGTTCAACAGCGTGCAGCCAACGAGATGCAATATATTGCTCAGCAACAAAGAAGTCGTAGATCATCGGAAAGTTCTGTGCATCGATTGGCCTATGTCAACGTATTTTCGGCACCACGCGGGACAAATGATGGTGGCCAATCGAATTATAATCAATCGTATCCCTCCATTTATCCACGCTCAGCATCGACTTCTGATCGAAGACCTGGCGCATGTGTGCCGGCGTCGTATGTTGCTCGATACTATTTTGGCGAGAAAGCCGAAAGTGCCTCGTCCGATGAGGATGACTGGACGAGAGGGTATCGAAATTGTGTGGTACTCAGTCGTCCTCCAATACCACGGCCTTGTGAACAACAATCGTCTCGTGCGCATGCGCTAAACGAACAGGAAAGCAATTATACTACTATCAACAACGATTTCCAGCATGTCATGGATATCGGAACATCAACGAAAGAAGATTTACGCAATTCAGCGCCAGCACCAACTTCGGATAATAAACGACTAACAACTTTAAGCAAACAGCTATCCTCGGTTACGAACCAAAGTCCTCGTAGCGAAAGTGAAACATACCGGGTCGATCATCCGGATATCGAAGAAAAAGATAACGAAGATGTCACGACTGCACCATGGAAAACAGCTAATTATCCAACGGGTATTGCGACTAGTGGAATGCTGAATAGCGAGCTGTATGCCGATGTGAACAGTTCTAGTCTCCCGCAAAACGCACACGACAATAGAAATAAATTCATATTCAACGATTCCGATACTGATGAAGAAGATCGCTTTCGATCGACACCAAAACCTTCGCCAAGTATCGGTGAAGTTGTACGCAATGATCCTCTCGCTGGTGTTCAACGTTCGAACTATGAAACGAACAATAATAACCACCAGCGAACACCAAGTATTTCAACGAGGAGCACGAAATCGCACACAAGCATATTCGATCGATTTCGCCGCCGAAAACCAGACGACTCTACCAGCAAACCAAAGAAAGAGAAAAAGAAAAAATCCCAAAAATAATCCTAAATTTTTTTTTGTTGCCCTTGTGATTAGATAGATTTTCTATTCCGTTTTTTTTTCTACGTACCATTTCTTTTCGTTTTCTTTTGCGTGTCGCATATTAATGATAAACCATCGTACATAAACAACAAACCACTTTGAATAATGGCAACCATGAAGAAAGAGTATAGGTGATAAAACGTTGAAAGTTCTATTTGGACAAGCTTGCTTTTATCAATGTCGAATAGAAAAATAGCTGAATTATCTTTTTCTTTGTTTTGCTATAGTTCCTAAACCACCAACAATATCAACACAGAAGCCAGGTGTTCCATCAGATTTTTCAACAGACCACGACATTCATCGACCAGTATCAACATCGCCAACGGGTCTTAACGATGAATTAATGCGCATTACCACCAATTTCGATAAGTCTCAACATTTTCGACCAACGCCACGACCACCTTATCACGATTATTCAGGTGACGACGATTCAGAAGATATGCAACCAAGTCGTAGCACTTATGACTCGAAAGGTGATTCACGAAGACCAAAAGGTATCGACGAGAGTACTCAGTCCGAAGAGAAGTCCACACGAAATGTGGGCACTATGCACGAATCAGTTGAAACACGAAATTTTGGTCACGAAGTCCAACCACAATCATCATCAACGCAGACTTCATTTTCTTTGAAAGACAAACCATCCAAACCACCAATACCCTTCATAGAACGACCTGAACATAGACGTCCATCAATCGATGACCCTCCTCGAAGTTCTCGAATCTCTCCTCGCCCACAACAGCAGCCTTATAGAGAAGAATATTCCTATCGTTCGCATGAGAGAATACCTTACGAATGTCCTAGAAGGAGATCTCCGTCTCCACCACCGTTGCCATCAACACCACCACCACAAACAACGACTTATTATTACGATCCTCGGTTCAGAGATCGTTCACCACGTCATCATTCACCGTATCGTCCTACAACATCACATTATCGAACTCGTACACCAACTCCGCCACGCCCGCCGCGATCAACTACTCGCCGTCGACGACCACAAATGCACTCTCAAGAAACCGATACCAGTCTAGATGCAATGAAACATCAACAACATGCAGGTGTTCAGTATGATCCTCGATCAACGCATGAAAGAGGTACAACACCTAGTTTGCGATCCAAGAAACCAACAAGTCCCTATCGTCCACTCACACCCGATACAACACTCTACTCTCCACGCCCATATCCAACATCATCTAGACATCATTCACCTCAAAGTTTTCAACTTGAACCTAGCAGAAGAATTGATCATTATCGAGATAAACGCGAATACGAAGAAGAAGAAGAAGAACCACCTGTCATGCACGACAAATCAACTATGGCCGAACTTACCGTCAGTTTTGATCATTACACACAATGCGATGCTCAGCCTTTCATGGCTGATCGTTATATTCAAACGACACCAACGAATGATGACGATGAACATTACAATTCATACGAATACTCTAACGACTCAGATATTCGACAACTACCACGTCGTACTTCTACTTATATTCCACAGCCAATTGTTATCCAACCTGATACACTACCACGCCCACAACGTTCCCGTTATTCTCCAACACGTCCAAAGCGCGACGGACTTGATTATACGGGAAATATTCTTGAACTCTCACTTCATCATGGCCAACAACAACGAACTACGCCTATTCCTGGCTCACCGGTACTTCACATTGGCACAGAGAATGTTATTCTACAGTCGTCGACAGATGAATATACTATACCATTTGAAACACGTTATATCCACGATTCGTTTCCGTCAAGAACGGGGAAGGATAGTCCGTTCATTAGTACTATTCGGGATTCACCACAAACTCGATTATTTTCTAGTAGTAGTCCCGTACGACAATCGAAAAGTAATGGAAACTTCTTTTTGACCACTGCACCAACACGATCATTGAATTCATCTTTTCGTCTTGAAATATCTGCTGATGACTTTTAAGAACGTTCTTATTTCTTGTTCTGTGTTTTTTCCTTTTGTTGAGCTTTAACTCTCCTTTGTTGATGATGATAATGAGATTTCTCTTGTGTCTTTTTCGCATCTGTAGAAATGACAAACACCGGTTTCTGTTTTTTTTCACTGTTCCATTCTTTTCATATATTTTTGCTACTGTATGAAATTATCTAAGCTATACATTATTATTTATTTATACTGTCCGTGTGTTTCGTTGTCGTTCGTAATAATCAGAATGCAGTACGTTCTTCTTCTTCTTCTTCTTCTTCTTCTGCCCACTCTTTTTTTTTCTTTTGTATTACACTAGCCTTCTTCTAAGTTTTAGTGAACAGTAAAGATTTGTGTTATCTTCTTGTACTGTGGAAAATAAACAATAAACCAGTATTGCTTCAACTGTCATTAATTGAAAGAAAATACACCATGAAGGTATTTCAATGCCTAGTATTTTTTGCAACTGATCGATTTTTCATGTTATCGTCTCCTACACAAGTTTAAACTATAATGAGCGCGTTTCATTTCTGAAAGAATGTATTGTGTTCACTCATCCTGCGTCTAACCGAAAGAACTCTTTTTATTTCAGGTAAATACAGAAATCGAACAGAAAATATGTTTCACGAAAGCATAATTTAGTTATTTTTACTATCATTTCACGACTCGAAAAATGAAAATAACTGAATCACTGATACTTTAGCGCATAACCACACCTACAATTCACATGAAGTGTGCATATGTGTTTTTTTATTTTCTGCGATGAGAAGAAAAAAAACAAGAATAAAAAGAACCTCTTCTTTATTTTCAGCTTCGTCCTTGTCTTTCCTTTTGCACTCGCTTTCTTTTTCTTACGATGTCGTGTTTCCGTTAAACAACTGTTTTACCACTAACGCGGATTATCGTTACCGTTGTGGCCCTTTCTCTCGGTGCGTTTTGTCGTTCGTAATTCATAATTTTTTCTTGAGAGGAGAATTAGAATAAGAAAGAATGTATTCTGTGTTTTTCCTCTTTCTTTCTTTTTTTCCTCTTGCTCTCTCCCTCTTTTTTTTGTATGTTGGCTGGCTTCCATCTCTCTTGGCGGTGTTTCTCTTCGCTTTCCTCGTTGTGGTTACTTTTGATGTGTCATTGTTTCTCCTTCTTCTCTCACTGTCTCTCCCGGTGCGTCTGTCGTGCTTGGCTCATAGCCCTAATTTATATAATATAAATGCCGGTGAAAAACGAATATTCAATAGTAAAATCTTCTACAAATTGTCGATATGAGCTCGAGCTCCACCAATACACACGAATTTCGTCAGGGATCTGTGCCTGGTGATCGAACATGTTTTTTTTGGTCAATAATTCTTCTACTCAAACAGCATATATTAAATATGGTGATTGAGGACTTACCTGAATATGCATTCTCAGCCATCCTAGATGGCACTTTCATGAACGGAAATCTATCAACTAATCATCACGACATAAGCTTTTTCAAGAACCATGATATCAAAAAGCTGAATCAACAAATGCGTAAACGGGTAGCTGACTTTATTCGCGATGAGGTAGATCTGCATAATCTGGTCACAAATTGTACTGATCACCCTTATTCCATACCTACTTACTGTGATTTACTTATTCGAGCTGAACTCTTCGCTGGTGACTTGGAACTCAAGGTGCTATCTGATTTACTTGATACGATGATTTGTATCATTACTGCTACAAAGTACCGTGATCAACCGTACGTTTATGCTACATCGTACGGAGAAACTAATGAACTCGCCAAACAATCCATCTTTATCTTATACGATGATATTGGTAAACATTTTAGTCCGTTATATAAGGTGAATAAAAATGATATAAATGATAAGCAAACGATCTTTCGTCGAAATGATCTTACAGCACCCACACTTCTCCAAATATTTATCAAAGATAAGCTCCATTGTAAGTTTAATTATGGGTTACAGACGATAACAACAAGCTATTGTTTCTCTTTTTTCAGATAGTGCTGGAGTCAATTTAGATGCAATTCCATTCATCCATGAAGAAATGTTAGACATACAGGATGGTAAGTGTGAAATCTTCTTTGACAGCGATTTTATTTTTTCATAGTAGGTTTTGGTACAAACGAAAACTCGACCGGTTCCTTAAATAAACGAAGAATCTCAGGTAAATAAGGTCATAACTATTTCATACTGATTTCGATCATCGTCCATATCTTAGAAATCGATGGTATTCTATCGCCGCAAAATGACAACAAAAAGCTGCCAGTAATCGTATCTTCTCGACATTATGGTAGATTTTCGATTAAAAAAAACTATTTCTTCATATCAATGTCTTTATAGGAGGTAACAAGCGTGTCAAACTCAGTGTCGACACACAAACAGAATGTCGTAAGCTATTTGCGGAAAAAATGTTTATCGAAATATATAATAATTCTCGTTTTGTTAGATAAAGATGAACGAGGCTCTATGATGATTGAACAAAGTATTCAATATTCATACTTGGCCAATAGGTCGTCAAATAATCAAGAAGAACCAGTAAACATGGAACCGATATACTCGAACGAACCTCATGCAGATGCAGAAGTCGACGTTGTCGCAGATGAATGTGACGACAAGTGATCAAACTCAGTAACAATGGAGGATTGTTACAAGATGAAACAAGCATTTTTGTTAAGTTTTTTATTTTTTCTCTTCTACTTCTCTTAGTGCTCTTATTCAAGATACAAAAATGACGAAAATTTTATTAATCATTGCTCTACTATTTCCTCTTCCGTGATGTTCATTTTCTTTCTAAACAATCAATAACAATAAACCAAAGTTCTTTCCACTGAAGCTCTACTAATACATACAATGCTTATTATATCTTGCGATACGTAAAAGTCTGACTTGACTCACCGTAGTCCATTTTTTACCGAGTTGAAAAAATACATTGGATTGGCTATTGATGTATACCACACTCAGTGACAAAGTCAAAATAAAAAAATTGATGTCGATCAAGGTATTGAATTTGCGTGCATTATGTTCAGCGGTTGTTACCAGAGGTTTAACCACTAAACAGTCTGATTTCGATTTGGGAATGAAAATGAAATGTCATAATGATAGTAAACGGTTCGACAAGACGCTTCAGCTATTTGATGTACACATGAAAAAGAATCTGAAAACTACTTCAACAATAATCATTACGCAAGCCTTGAAAGCGTGTACTCATCTCGAAGATCTACAACGTGGCCAATCCATTCATCAGTATATTTCGCCATCGATTAAATACGATTCTTACATATCAACATCATTCATTCATTTATACAGTAGAATCTAATGCAGATTTGTTTATTTTGCTCTTTTTCATGTTACAATTTAGTGCAATGTGGAGATGTATCACGCGCGGAATCATTATTTGAAAGTATTCCGAAGAAATCTTTGTCAGTTTACGGTGCGATGATTAAAGGTATAGTGAATTCGTTTTCATTTTATATGAAAATACATTCTCTGTTGTAGGCTATATTAAAAACCATCAAGCAAATAAGGCACTCGAACTATTCCGCGAAATAAAGAATCCGAATGAGATCATTCTCAATCTCTTGTTCAATGCTTGTGCTGAAGTACGAAGTCCTGAAGCGTTGAATCTCGCCAAACAATCATATGAAACAATGCCCAAATCATTTCAGTCAAACCATTATCTCTTAACTTCTCTAATTGACGCAGCAATGAAATGTGGAGACGTTCATTATGCTCAGTCATTGTTTGATGGATCGCCGAAGAAAGTTTTGCCAATGTACGGAGCCATGATGAAAGGTAAACTCTGAACAAATTAGTATTGTAGTAGAAATATATGTTTTAGGCTATATGGAAAACAATGAGTTAAGCAAAGTCATCGAGTTTTTCAAGCGAATACAAAATCCAAGCGAAGTCAATACTATGGTTTTGTTTAACGCCTGTGCTCGTCTGAAAACACCAGAAGCATTAGAAACTGTTAGACAAGTTTCAAAAGAGATGCCCAAATCGTTTCGTTCGCATTCGCATTTGATGAGTTCATTAGTTGACGCGTTGATTAGGTGCGGAGATTGTTCAAGCGCCGAAAATGTGTATTCAACGATGAAAAAATCTGTTATTAATTATGGAAATCTTATGAATGGTTTTAACAAAGAAAATAATCCATCGAAAACGCTAGATTTATTCAATCAGATGAAAGTTAATCACATAGAAGGCAATGTGATTATTTACCTTTGCCTCATCAAAGCATTGGCACAAATAGGTGATTATTCCATCTCTGATGCATTCGTCAAACAGATTCCTCAATCGTATCTTTCGGATAGTCAAATTCGAAATGCACTAATTGACATGTGGGTAAGTAAACGAACAGAAAATATTCTTCCGTTGAAAGATTTAACTTCGTTCTTCTAGAGCAAAACCGGATCGATTGATAAAGCGAAAGAAATCTTCGATAAAATTTCTCATCCTGATCATATTGCATACACAACGATGGGTTCGCTTCTTCTTTCGAAAAGAAATTCTTCACCAATGCTTTCCTTTGAATAGTGAATGCTCTTGGTTTGAATGGAATGGGTGTTCAAGCCATTGAACTTTTTCGTCAGATACCAGAGAACTTTCGCGATGAAATAGCTCATATTTGTGTCTTGAACGCATGCTCACATTCGGGACTTGTTGATGAGGCTCAAACAATATTCGAACGTATTCCAAACAAGACAGAATGTATTTATGGAGCCATGGTACACAAAAACGACTCGAGTTATTCTGATAAGACTCGTTCATTATTTAGATTGATTGTTTCAGTCGGGCTTCCTTTTTCCAACGTGCACAGCAATTGATTGATGAATACGAACGTGATCATTCGCCTGTCTTAACAATGTACAGTAAGTATATCTTATGACCGATCGAATAGAATGATCAGTTTGAAAGAGAAATATATGTTAATTACCTTATTTTCGTTTATCGAAATAATAATCGGATATTGTTCATTTCAGTGGCATTATTGTCCGGTGCAAGAAATGTAAACGATAGTCATTTAGCACAAGATATTTATAATCGTATGAAGAAACTTTTTCCTCAAAACGCAGACCCATTAACAGCGGCTGCAGTTCTGCTTACGAATGTTTACGCATCATCAGGTGATATGAGGAAAGCATCCGATATTCAGAATCAATTGCAAAGTTCCGGTGCTAAGAAAAAAGTCGGTCTTTCATGGACTGCAGTTAATGGACAATTATTTGTAAGTTTGCAATTAAAACATATATTGAAAAATCCGTAAAATGATTTTTTTTAGCAATTCCGTGCTCATGATCGATCTCATCCGCGATCGACTGAAATCTATGCCGAAATCAAGAAAATATCCGATGAACTTATTCAACATGGTTTTCAATATGACTCAACTTGGATTACCCGACCATTGAATGAACATGAAACGATTGAATCGGCCCTTTGTGGTCACAGTGAAAGACTTGCAATAGCTTGGAATTTTGTTGGTAATCCTCATACGAAACGGATACAAGTAACAAAAAATCTCCGCGTTTGTGGCGACTGTCGTATGTGATCATTCTCGTTTCTATCATTGATCTTCTAGTCTCTTTTCATAGATCGAGCTACTAAACTAATTGCTGCCATACGAAAATGTGAAATTATCGTTCGTGACGCGAATCGAATTCATCACTTCTATACAAACGGGCAATGTTCATGCAATGACTATTTCTGAAAACCAATTGTGATAGGCTTGATTTTTGAGTTTAGAAATTGATGAAATTTCATTGCCTTCGAACGAAGAAAAAGCACATGCAATAAATAACATCAAATAGACGAAAGCAACACGAAATTCTCGTGAACCGATCAATATTCCATTGACTTTTCTTGGTTCTGCCAAAATTATGAGAAATAAAATCTCTTGCAGAGTACTCGCCGACTCGTATGTGTATTTAACATCGACGGAAAAATCCGACAGTAATTGCGCAACTGATCCCGACCGAAATGGAAGGAAAAAGAAAATGTAGACGAAAATAGCCCTCTATAAAGGCTACATTCTTCAATTTATACTAGTTGATACATATTAGCGGACGCCTTGTGAGTTCTTTGAGATTCTAGAAAGAAATAGGAGAGAGAGTGGAAAAAAACGGCTTGTTTTTGTTTTATCGACAGGTATATAAAACACTGCTATTCACTGTTCTCTTTCTTTCTTTCTTTCTTTCTTTCTTTCTTAACAGGAACATTTCTTACCACAATACTTGATTTTGCCACATTAATACTCATTATTTGACTTTGCTTAATACGGAACCTACCGCAATGATAAAATTTTATTATGGATCCAACGAAGATTCTTCAGTAGATTTGTATTCTACGTTTCGTCATGTTAGTGGCATCTGGAAAGCTGTAACAAACAAAGACTTACGAATAAGTGTGGCTGATCGAATTCTAAAATCTGAAAAGATGCGTCAAATCGATATTGCGTCTTACACTGGTGGCAAAAATCTTCAACAATTTTGCAGTAGTATTAAACAAGGCCGATTAGATGGTGGCCAACTTGCGTTTAAAGCTTTGTCAAGACAGAGTCGCAAAATTATTCGGCTAGTTTCGTTAAACAAAGATGCTCAAGGTCGAATCGCTATTACCGTCGATAGTATTGGTCAAGATGATCCGTGTCCTTATGAAAAATGTGTCCATATGTTTCACAACGCGGAAACCAACCATTATCTACCATTATACGTCATTTGTCATGAAACCCCACTAGAAGAAAAGACAATTGTGGATGCGAATGACAAAACAATCATCACAGCTCTTCGTAAATTCATTCGAGAAGAATTTCCTGGCAAGTAAATCGAAAGTGTAAATCCAAAAGCATTTCTTTTTTTTAAGACGCTGCTTGCATGCAACTGGGCGACGATAGTGAAGCTCCATCGCAAGGAGCAAAATCCGACGGTAGATTTATTTTCTTGCATGTCTTCGATTTTATATGTTTATCTTTAGAAATCGAAGAGATGGAAAGTATGTTTTACAAGATTTACAATGCATCCTCATCGGACATGCCGGTCCAGAACCCATCGTCAAGTAATAGCATGCAACAATCTCTTCCCACTGATCTTTTAAAATTTTTCCTACATTGAACAGGCCTTGGAAACTTATCGCAGGTTGGGCAAGCTACCACCGAAAATACATCCAGAACACTGTCATCAGGTAAGGGGATCACTTGATACGTTATATAAACTGAATGGAATACGATAGATTGGAATCAAAATCAATTGAATTCGGGCGAACAAAATGGGGTTTTATCTAGTGAATTATGTATGCCAGAGGGATCTTCTTCCTTCAATGGGTCAATGCAATGCAGTTTTGATTCAGCAGACAATGACGCTGCAAACACGGATCAGATGCCGTATATAAAACTAGCTGTTGATCTTCCAGATAGATTTCGCGGTCGTACAAAAGGCGAATATGTACGAAAAAAGTCAACGAATAAAAATAATCAACAGATACAAGTAAGATCGATACGCTATTTGTCGGACCGAGAAAACCATCGTTGTCTCACTCTATTGGTATGTTTCTATCAAATTTGTTCTGCCAATCAACACTTTCTACTTCTCTTACAGATCCACGACAGACTTCTGAAGATGTACTCATTCCCAATGCATTTTGAAGTTACTTCTATTACGAAAAACATTGGTGGATATTCCTATGTCAATTCATTTATGAAGTTCAAAGAAAATGCAGCCGATGCTCAATCACAGGCGTTCAATCCATTTTATTTCATCATTCAGAATCCAAAGGAATTAACTCGTTATTCGAATACACAGTACTATCAATTCAGGTAATCAACATTCGATCTCACCATTGACGACTGACTGTCCACTCTAAAAAACATCACATAAAAGTTTCAAGCACAATGCACTCGCAATATGTCACTATTCTCTGCATACTAAATAGAAGTGTTGAATGACATCATTAGAAATAGTCTTGAGCTTTAGTATGAGATAACTTTGTATATTTTAAACTTGTTTAAAAAGTATTATTTTTCAATATAGTAACAACAGTTATTCTGACTTTTTCCTTTCATAAGTAATTGAAAATACGTCAAAATCTTATCAGAATAAATTTACTGTGAGCCTAAGCCGCATTTCCGAGGCACCCAAACGAAAAACTATAAAAATCACATTTCACTCATTTCATCTCCTTGGAAATCCTGTTCGATTCCGCCCGGCAGTATTGACCGTTGTATGAGCCTATGGATGACCCATCGTTTGTGCTAGCATGCTTGCTTTCGTCTTACACTCTCAAAAAAACTCTGTCGGTCGTTAAGGGTTAAAAGAACGTATGTAATATATCGTAGCATCTTTTATTCTAGATTGAAGCTTACGCTAGTTGTTCTCACAGCCCGGGAATTGATGCAATGTAACCAACCATTTGAAATCTTTCCCGTTTCACATAACGATACTAGTACGTACAAAACCCACATTTCAAAATTTCTTCTAAATCTTACGATTCTATCCTTATAGCGCAAGAGCCAATAAAAGATAAATTCAAAAAGACTACAAAACTCAAACAAGCTTACGATGTTCACAATATGCGTCTTGCGATCACCTTATGCACGACAGGTCCTGTTGCTGGCACTTTGTGTCGAAATTCCGACGTCCAGTATATCAGTAACATCTCAACCGAGGATCGAAAACGTGAGTAAAAAGATCAATGGATGCATCTGACTGATTTCACTTATCTTTAGATAAGAAGTTAAACACCAAGGTGTCGTTGAAAACAAGATGTGCTCGTACTTCTTAGAGTTGCTTTTTTTTATCGTACTGGCTTGAAGGAACTGTTTTTTTTAAAGGGTCACATAAGCATTCAAGTGAACTCTTGTTTTGTTATTAAAAAATAATTTAAATATAAAAAATTCATACAATTCTTAACACACGTTTGTTCAGAAAGGAGAAATAACGAAAGCAAAAAGCGAGTTGTTAGTCAATTCGTATAAATAAAGAGCAAAAAGACATACACACACCGGGTAAATATTCTTGAATTTGATTCATACATTTTTTTGTTTGACAAAGAAAATGTATTCCATCATTGGTGGTAGTTAGTGTTAACATTCAGGATCCGTACCTGAATTACATTTTATCATTGAAATAGCTGAATTGGATCGAGTAAGTTCTCGATCTTGGTACGTAGATGTCGCAGACACAGTGGCATTATCCGATGATAATGATTCTTGACGTTCCTGGAATAAATTTTCAACGTCCATTTCGGCAAAGATTGATAGTAAAGATGGATCACTGTTCGTTTCTGCTGGAAGCCTTGATTCGTTTATTTCTCGAAGAAAGTTTTGGAATGCATAACGATTGTGCAGTGCAATCGTTAATCCTTCTGCGTGTGCGGATATATCCTCATCATGTAGGCGAAGGTCAGGGTCGATGCGTACTTCTGGTTCTAGAATGTCTCGGTGCGATCGAGTTACACGGCGATGCTCTCGCACGTGTCTAACTAACTTATAAATGCCAAAGGGTGGTAAAACAGTGACAGCTGCCGTTATAGCACCGACAAGTACTATGGGCGAAGCGACCACAGCACCGGTCGCTATTGAACCACGTATTGTTCGTCGAAGCCAGGGCTTTTCCGGATGAAGATTATATGGACATCCAAAGACACTAAAGCGTTTTTCTAATTATTGTAAACTTTCTCAATGCTAAAAGAAATCTAATCACCTGAATTTATTGCCATGACTACCAATAACTGGAATTTTCACATATCGTCGCCCACATAGATAGCAAAATTCGCACTGGCACGACGAGCATGTCATATGAGGACAACCACCAGCACGTTGTATGAATGAAGAACATTTCGGACATTTCCTTGCGTTCCATTGATCTTCATTCTTCTGCTTGATCCATTTCAGCAGGAGTTTATCACCTTTAACGAATTGTTTACATGTCATATTTTCATGCCATGGCGCAGCACAACGAAAACACCAGACTAACGAACATTCCGAACATTGGACTTGTTTAGGGATCTTTTTGTTCGCATCTTTTTTGGATGATGACTTTTTATTGGACTTTTTCGAAAGATTTCTATTGATTTCATCAAGAGAATAAAGACGTGAGCAGCGTGGACCTAAACAAACAGAAGAAAGTCAAACAGAATCATAAACCATATTGGATTTTACATGTTTTAGCACGTGGATTTTGATTAGCATTTATATAGAGTTTCAAATAACGCTCATGTGATGGCGCATCATAACGAATAAAATTCACTATTGACTCTTTGGTTAAATATTTGCTACAGTCACTTGAGATGCAAGGCACTTGTATACGACCATCATTTATTGTTGCTGATACATGAGCACGCCAGCATATGCCACAGCATTGAAATGTGCAACATGAGGTTGATTGTAACACAGCTAATTCTAAGCATATTGGACAAGGTTTCATCGCATAATTTAATCCGGAAGCAGAGGTTAATGAGCAAGCTGATTTGAGCGTGATAGTTTCGTTATCGTCAGTATCATCGAATGAGTCATCGTCAGTATCACGGAGACGACGACGATGATCAATGAACGAAACTCTCGAAATTAATTCCGATCGAACATTTCTCATAATTCCATGATAATCAGTAGTGCCATCTGTGGGTGTTGCTGACATTAACGAATCCAGTAACATTCGGTGAACTCGTATAGGATCATTGTCAGTCGTAGTGATTGGAATTTGTTCTTCTACAAGTTCTGTAGTCGAAGGAATCGGATCTCTCAATGCACACGGATCGGACACGATATTATTTTCCAGAATTGAATCTGGTTCAGCCATCTAAAACGAAATAACATGGTGAAATAAACATTGCCAAATCACATGATCGAATCGGCAGCTATGTAGTTGACATTAATTTACTTTTTCATATATTTTCGTTGTACATCAACACTCAGTCATCGCGCTAAGCCTAAAAACGTTTTTTCGAATCATAACAACTGTATGCATCACTATTTTCTTTCATGTTGTTGTGTTTTTCGACTCATCGTACATAGAATGACGACATTGAATATCGTTTTTAGTTTGCTACGACTTACGTCTACTTATAAAATGAGAAAAATACTCGTCGTTTTTCTTTCTCTTTTCTGTTTAAATACATTCTCCTTGCTGTAAAGAATAGTGCGTAGGTTGTCATGTGCTGTCGGAATAGAAAGTGAAAAAAGACTCCACTTTTCCCCCCTTGAAATGCCACATCGCACAAACAATGTCAACAACGAGAAAAAGACGTAACAGAATCATCATTACATCTATCGTCATGATATTAGTCATCACTGAATCAGAACATACCATCCTCGTCGTCTGTAATGGCATATCTTACCATGAAATTACATACATTATGATGATTGCAATCACATAACGTATTCTGTAATACCTTCTCCGAGTAGCCAAGTACGTGTGCAACATATCCAATGGAAAACTAGACCGTTTCTCTTCTTCCTTGTGGATAATATCCATATATGGCAATATCGCGATGTATGTGAGTGACTCATCGTTTTATCAAGTGTGCTCTCGCTTCGATAGATATACATCAGGTGCTTATTTTCTGATAGATAACGAGCTGAACCAACCGATTTGAGGTGTGCTAGACTAAATCTCAGTTTTATTCATTATCAATGATAAACAAAAAAGTACAATGTATGTCCAGATCTAATCTTGAGGCGGGATCAGCAACCAAGAATAACAAAAATCAGGTGTTTTACAATTTTTTATCAGAAAAAAAGAAAGCAGAAAGAGATGTTCTGCAAGTATTTTATGTGACACATTTTCTTTCATAAATATTGAGCGTTGAGACGAGAGAAACAGTAGGAGGAGAAAGCAAAATTTTCTACATAGGAGATTGAAGAGTAGATAAATGTTTCTGAAACTGAGTCGGAACTTTTTCATTGTTATGATTATGGAGCGTTGAGGTCGATTGTGATAGTTGTTGTAAGTAACGTGATGCAACTACAGCAATTAATCCTGCACCTTTACCACTGCCATCGTCGGATAAACTTAGTTTGAACTAAACAAGAGAGAAAAGACGAGATAAATTCCGAAATAAATCAAGGAGAAAAATGAATCATTAGGAGCTGTGATTAATCATGTGACTTTGAGCTATCTTACGGATAAGATCGTTTAGATTTTTCCTGGTTAGACAAAGCTTCTGCCGCTGCCACAGTCAATGCAGCACCGATACCCGAACCATCATTGGATAATTGTAGTAGAAACTGAAATATGAACCATTTTCGGTACTCTTTTCATAATTCGTTTCGTGTCCTAGCAGGATTTTCTCAAGATTCGATCACTCTACGTACCTTGATATTTTTACTGACTAAATTCTGCATACACTTCTCCATATTTCGTTTAAATCTTGGATGATAACGGTACAATGAACCATCAACACCGACCGTTACATTTGGTTTATTGATACGATTGATAAGAACGGCAAGACCTATAGCGATAAATTTCATCTAGAGATAATTTCAACAGAAGAATAAAATGCTTGTTACCTGCTCCAGCTAATCGTGCTGCACGTTTGGACACAATTTTACAGATATGCTGAACAATTGCACAATCATCATAACTGGGATTTCTTATTCCAATATCTTCCAAAACACGTCTCGTGTTTGAAAATCCAATTCCTTCATCCATTTCCACACTACTGACGTACTTGGTATAGAACCCACCACGTGTGAACAACGGCGTTTTGAAATCTTCTGAGCCATTACATTTGCCGATAAATAACAAGTTTTGATGTATTAGATCCAGCATAATCAAACGAACGATTTCACCCATGTACATTCCGCTAATCATTTTCTCGAAACTAAACCGAAAGAGAAGAATAGAAAGTGAATTGCGCAAGCAAAAGAATAATACATCTGTTTGCCCGGATTGACAGACGAAAGATCGACTTCTTCGTCGTATTTTGTTCGGATATGGTTTAAACGATGGTTATTACCAAATGCACCCCATTCCATATTGATAATTACTTGCTTCGGATCATTGTAATCACCATCCCATGTGCCTACTCGATCGAGTTTTTCCATATAACACGCATTTGTGCCTGTTCCTAAGATCAAACCGATTTCTGTATTCGGGTCTTTGTATGCACATGCCATTAATGTGCCAACTGTATCGTTAACAAGTGCGACACACTGTACATTGATATTCTAGATTGACTGAATTTTAATAAACAGAGTAAATTGGCGATATCGCCTACTTTTTCATCAATAGCTGCTTGAAGCATTTTCACAACGTCTTCATTCACAACGCCAGAGCACGTGAAACCTTTTGTCCAGGTTGATAGACGAGCCGATGCTAAACCTTCCTGTTTGCATGGAAACGAAAAGGTAAAGCCTAATGGATAACGAACACCTGGCTTATTCAAATTTTCTTTGTTCATGAATTCCATCAAACAATCAGCAAGATGACGAAATAGCTAAAAGCACAAAGAGATAAGAGAACAGTCATGAAAAACGAATGTCACTTTACATAAGAGCCTTCGCCGAGCATGATCGACTGAGGTATAACGAAAATTTTTGAAGTCAATTCAACTTTCGACTGCGGCAATAAATCAACCAGTAGCACACGAAAGTTTGTTCCACCTAAGTCGAGTGCAAGCACTTGGCCAGTTTCGGAACCATCAGCTGTGCTTCTAACGTAAGTGGCGAACATTTTGACGTCAGCTGTTGGATGTGTGGCTGGGGATAGGCCAAGCTCCATTTCTCGTTCGAGTGATTGCATGATAATTCGAAGTTTGTCCTCGTCATCGAGACGTAATAGTTCAAGAACTTTTTCAATCTAATATATTAGAGATAAAATGAAAGGATTTGTGTAAAGCACTTGCAAGCTATGAACTCAATAGTAAGGAGAATAGATTTACAAAGCATTAACAAGCGACGGAAATAATCAATATCTCGACTGGAAGCCTTGTCGTGATGAAATAATCGCAAATATCAAAGAAAAAAATCCAGCTTGCTTATTCTCGTTATCAACTCGTCCTGATCGAACGACGAGCGACGAATACAATATTAGTATCATATATCATTCTCTCCTGTAATGTTTTGTTTGTTTATTTCTATTCACTAGAATAAAAACACCCTTGATGTTTATGATCGTAATAAAATGAATACGAATATCCTATCGACAGCACCCCTTTTTTTTACATTCTTTACAACAGAAGAATGTTTCATATTATTGAAAATGCTCGACGCATTTTGTGAAAATGTTGTTAGGCGAAGAATCGTCTGTTCTTTAGGGGCCTGTTGTATTTTGCTCTACATAGTGTTGACGTAAAGGAAAAATGGCACTGACATGTTATCTCCTTTGATTAGTATATCGAAAAGACAGTCAAAAGGACGGTTTCTGATGTTTCTTCTTACCTGCTCGTTTGATTCAGGATGACGATGTGATGGCAAGTGTTTTGCTTCGGGTTCAGCCGCTTTATAGCCGGCATAGGCTGCTGCGCCGATTAAAGTACATGCTGCGATAGCATACAGGCCTTTTTGCAAAGTTGCTGTTGAGATTTCATCCTGGAGAATCGTGGCAATCGTCGACATCGTATTTCAAAGATTATCATATGAAGATTAATAGTACGAAGTCCAATTTACGGTAATAAATTTTTTTGAGACAAAGTTAACGATAAAATTGTGATATCGTTAGAGAAAAACGTTTTCTGAGTACTTTTCGAAGAGAGACATGAAAAGAATAATGTTTGCATGTATTTTTGTCTTTATCGTTTTATACGCCTTGTATATTTCTTTTCCCTCCTTCTTCGTTTTTTCTTACGTTACTCGTTTACATTTGTGCTTCCGATAGACATTTTTCTCTTCTGTTCTTTTCTTTCTTTTTCTCGTGTTCTTCAACGATTGAAAGAGAGAATACCATACGGATAAAAACAAGTCAAGACACTTTTATCAAAATGAAAAATCGCTTCATTATCGAGGGAAAAATACGCATATGGTCAGTCAGTAGCGATAAAATCGTAGCTTTCCGTTTATTTGATTATTTAGACAATCATTGAGTAGTTTAAAACAAAATCAAACTGACGAAAACAAAGCATTATCTCGTTCCATCAACGAGCTTTTGCTCTGTCAACATTACAGTTAACCATTTCGATAGGCAGACATTCGTTGTCTCGAGCCGAATAGGCCAAACCCTTATCACATTCCATCACGCTATGCCAACCTAAGAATAACGAAGATATTCATAGTGATTAAAACAGACACAGAGTCATAAAGTGCGCGTACGTACCTGTGCCACAGTAATGAAATTTATGACAATGAACTGGATCGGGATAGTAACCGTTAACACGACTGGCACAAGTGAACATCGAAGGTAGCATTGATGTGATTGGCACGGGTGCTGTTGTCGTCGTTGTTACTATTGTGGATTTCATGATTGGACGTGTAAATAGCTGGAACCAGTTTTTCTTTACTGAGCCTGATGTTGAATCAATCGATTTCGAATTTTGACAGCCAACAAGATGTGCAGGCATACACAAACGTAACAATGATTCCCAATGCAGACCTGGCGCACAAATCGAACGATAATCGCGTCCATCGATACAAACATGATAAACACGGCAATCCTGTGTATCGCCAAAATAACCATCAACTAGAGATCAAATTTCAATAGAAATACGAAAGAAATAGTTTCATGTTTTAATTGCCTTACCAATACAGCTGAATGAAATCACTCGTTGTTTCTTATTCACTTCGTCGGATGAAATCGGATTGCTATCTGAGATGTCAAATGGAATGTCTAAATGATCGTTTCAATTTCATTATAAAGAACATCTGCACATCGAGGGACTCACATGGATCACTAGTCGTAGCCGTCGAAAGAGAACCAGGCTTATCGCCATGACATTCAGCTTGCTCATACGGTTTACATGTTTTCGTAATACGATCGAAGAGAAAGTTATTTAAACACGTTCGCGGCTGTAAACTTCCATCCACACATTGGATATATTTTGAACATACCACGGGATCCGAAAAACGCATTTGACTAGAGTAATTTGGTGGACAAGAATTGTGACCTTAAGGACAATGGATATAGATGATGGAATTCATTCTGAATACTGATACATACATTCAGGAACCTCGTGTGGCCAAGCACAGTTTTCTAATCCTATATATAAATTAGGAAGAAGTCAATAGTTGTTTCACATGACGGATGACAACTTACGCGAGCTCCATACACGACCAGCAGAACACAGCAATGCTTCACTTTGAATTCTCACACCTATATTCGTATACGTAACGGTTGCTTAAAACAGTTTTAAAATGCAATTGAACTTTACCATCGCAATAGTGAAATACCGAACAATCGTACGGATCAGGAAAATAACCTGAGCTACCCAGAGCACATTCAATAGATGAATACGGTGGAGCAATTTGCCCTTCGCCTAAAATTGTAAATAGCCACTCGAATGGCTTCTTGATTTTACACAAAAGAATCGTAGAAACGATGATAAAATATACGCGAGTTACTGTATGGGTATGTTTGTAGCCGCACTCACATACATGTACTATATTACCTTTCGATAATTTCTGCTGATATGGTATACATATGACTCGCCCAAGGTGAAAATGTCAACTGTCATTGTCGTTACAGAAATTGAGACCTTCCTTCTCAATACCTCTTTTATTCATACATAATAGGAAAAGTATTCGCCAGAAGGAATATTGTCATAAAAGCTCTCAATCTATAAATCACTTACACTCCGCGTCTTTTGGCAAAACGCATCCACTAGCACTTGCAGAAAAGTGTAAACCTGGATTACAAAAATGCGTTGAGTGTAGAATACCAAGCACACACCGATGATAAATCGAACATGAACTTGGATCAGCAAATAAACCATTCGCACCTGATCGACACGTATAATTGCCTTTGAATGATTTCGATATACCATCTATAACATGTAGATTTCGTGTCTCTCTTTCTCTTTTCGTTTGATCATCATTTCAAAATTTATACTTTCGTCTGTGAGCCATTTTTTTCGACCGCCTGTACACATCGTACTATTTTGCATATTGCAACCAATCTTCGTCTCGTCCCATAACATGCCTTCCTTACACCGCCGAATCGATTGTATACCATTGGAACAAACGTGGAATTTCCGGCAATCCTCCTTATCAGGGAAGAATCCATCCTCTTAAAAAACCTTTAATACAAAGTAATAGTCAAGACGATCATCTAACCAGTACAACGTGAACCGATTTCAGACATATACTTGACGGCGAAGGACTTATCTTGAAGTTTATCTATTAAAAGTAAAATAAACATCTTGCGAAGTTCTACAAGTCATCAATACAGTTAGCTAGTTTTTTCACGTCACTTGTTGCATTTTGCATCCAAGATGAAGCCGTTGCCGTCGTTTGATTGACAAATGAACTTGAAGTACCAATGAATGTACCGAAACTCAGTACTATTAGTACGAAAATTGACTTGTTTGAAACGAGAAGAATCTTACTGCAAAAGAAACAAGACTGACCTAACATTGTCTCGCAATCGAAATGAATTCTTTCGTGACGAGTTGTCAATTTATCTGTCTCTCCAGACACTTGACAAGACAAAAATTAAGCACGTTTCATCCAAACTAATACCAGACATACAGATAGATCTCAGACGAAGCTTATCCTAACGAGTTGTCAACAGAATATATGAATAAGTAATCCTCATCTTCTTCTGTTTAATTCACACAATTGAATACATTCTGATACGTCCATTAGGTGTGTGTGTTAGACACGTGATTGTTAGATATTTATTTGTCCGATTTTTTTTGTTTGTTTGAATGAACATAAGATTTGCTTTCTTATTCTTTGTGTCAAAGAAATGGATCAGAATAGCGTAAGAACAAAAGGAAGAAAAAAAAGAAAAACGACACACGAGCGCATCATTGATGAGAATGAATGAATGAAAGAGACAATGAAATGTACAGCCGAAAATAATAAATGCGTGAAAGAGAAAAAGAACGAAAGAGAAAGTTTTCGATTCATGCAAATATTGCACAGAAAAACTGTTCGTTCTCGTAGCGGTCTTCACGATAACGCCTATTCTTCTTTTGTTTCACGCTGATTTCTCTAGAATATAATATACACGCACGCACACACATGTACATTTGACAGTATAGCTAAAATACGCATATAGTAACAGAAATGTCAAAGGGGGGAAAACAACAGAAAGATATCTTCATTTGTGACGTGAACCAGAACCGCGAGTTTCTTCGTCATCATCATCACCTTCAAGACCGCCGAGCAACGACTATAAAGATCACATATTTATTTGAACGGAAGATTGTTACAAAAAGCACCCCTACTTGATTTGTTTCGTCCATGGTGATATCTTCATCATCACTCATCACACGATTCTTACGCCGACTGTTTGAATTACTGCCAACACTGCCAGGTGTATGCGATTGAGTGTGAGACTTCTAGCAAATGAAAACATGATCATCTGTAAATAGTCGTCTTGTTTTCTTACCTTCTTTGAACTGTCTTCTTTTTTGACTCGTTTTTTCAATGGTTCTAAATTAAATCGAGTGTTTCGCTAAGTTTGACATTCCATTCGACTTACCATCATCGTCGGATTCATCTTCGGAATTCGAACTAACTGCAATTTCACCCTTTTCCAGACGTTCGCGTGCGCTTGTGAATACTGATTGAAGTATAATTGAATCCTCGTGAATCTGAATGGGCAAGAAATGTTTTCATAAACAGAACATCATTGAATCTTACACTGGAGTTTTCTACATTGAATTCTTGAGCATTTTTACATAGCAGCATCACATCCGCTTCGAGATCATCCAAAGTACGATAACGAGATTCACCAAGCTTTTTCTAAAAAAGCAAATTTCTTGTTTGTTTACTTAATTATCAAGTTCAACATTCCAACCTTAATCTTATTGAAATCAACAGGATGTTTTATCAATTCATAGTATTCTGGTAGTTCTTTTGGTGTTGGCAACCGCATGAATGGTTTACTCAAAACCCGATTGTCTTCACTAGAAAATGAGCGAACGAATGATGAATATCGGTAATGAAGTTCTCGGTACGTACTCGTCACGATATTTAATCACAACTTCTAATAATGTTTGCATTTGTTTATACAATTTCGTCGGAATTGGCTCATTTTGGTAATGTTTATGTGAATCTTTTAGTTTACGTTTTCCACTTCTTTTACCGGACTTTGAATCAACTCCATCAATGTCACGGTCAAACTGTCGTCCATCGAGATCGTCGTGTTGACCATCATCATCATCGTCAGCATCCTCATTCAGCGTACGTCGTTTACGTCGACGTTTTCTATCATGTTCTAGAGAATTTAATGTACCATCTTCTACAGCCTATCACGAAACGGAAAATTAGTTGATTGAGATGAGATTGGAAAAACTCGAACGCACTTTCAGCCATTCCTTTTCGGTTAATGAATCGGAATAGTCAACTTCTTTTCGTTGCCGTGAACCTCGTCCAAGTAAATCGAGGGTCTCCTGATCAAGCAATGCACTTTCCAATTCTTTTGGATCTTTTGTTAACCATGATGGCAGTTCGGATAATTCAAACAATCGTGACTTTCTATTGGATAATCGAGCTTCAGCATGTCGACGTTCGCGATCCATTTTCTAAATCAACAAAACGAAGTTCCAACAAATGAAATTGCTCTGCATCTCTCACATTGAAAATATTGTATTCTTCTTCAGATCGTGCAATCATTTGATTGATAACTTCGTCATCAGGAGCTTCATCTTCTTCTTCATCACCCTCTTCCGTCTCTTGTAAAAGGATCTGTTGTAAAAATTGTCGTCGTTCGTTACCAGTTGATTTGTTGTTGAACATGCCTGCTTGAATAACTTTCTCATCAACGTTCAATTTGTAACGCGCAGCAGCTAAGATCTTCTCTTCAACACTGTTGATGGTCATTAAACGAAGTACACGAACTTCGTTTACTTGACCGATACGATGTGCACGATCTTGAGCTTGTAAATCCTACAATGAAGCATATCATAAGGTGACAACAGCTCGGTGCCAAGATCAATCAACGTACTTGATGTGGATTCCAATCCGAATCGAAGATAATAACTGTATCTGCCTTTTGCAAATTCAAGCCCAAACCACCGGCACGTGTCGACAAGAGAAAGATGAATATATCTGAATTAGCTTCGCTGAATTTTGCTAGTAAATCCCCACGCTCTTCCGACTTTGTCTGACCATCCAGACGTAAATAGGTGAAATCTACAAGACTCGAGTGAAAGCAAAATATACCCCAAAGCAGACCATTCGCATACTTTTGTAAGCAAAGTAATCTTCCATAATAGTCATCAACGAAGTCATCTGACAGAAGAGTAGGACACGATGATTCGTTGCTTTGAATTTTGGTAGTATACGATCGAGTAGTTCGAATTTACCAGCTGCACGATAGAGATCAGCTCTAGAAGGAAAAGTATTGCGTTGATTTGGGAATGATTCGTCAAGAGATCAAGTTTCTCATACCCCATACAAACACTGCTTGAATAGTTAAAATGTTGACTGAGCTTTTCCTCAACTTCATTGAACATAAATGGATGATTGCAGATTTTCCGTAACTGCATGATCGTATTCATTAAAGCTTTTGGATTGCTTCCTTTACCATTCTAAACGAGCAAGCAAGAATGCGTCAGCGAGAAACCTCCATAGCTATAACATACTTTGTCTTCGGTTAAGAGCATGCCAGTGGATTGCATTTGATTATACATAACTCTTTGTAACGCAGACATATCACATTTGATAACATATTCAACCTAAATAGGACATTGATATTTGACAGAAAGGAAAGTTTTGTTTAGTTTACTTTATCAGGTAGTTGAGATTCGACTTCTTTTTTCAATCGACGTAGAAGAAACGGTCGTAAGACTTTGTGTAGACGTCGAATGATGAGGAGAGTTTCTTCAGGATTCAATTCGACTTTTTCGCATGTCGTTGCGAACGGTGCGTTGAACCATTGTTCGAATGTCGTACAAGATTTAAAGATCGATGGTAAAAGAAAGTTCAATAGAGCCCATAATTCAGGTAATTTGTTTTGCAATGGTGTACCGGTCAACAGCAAACGATGAGGAGCGATGTAGTACGTGTTGAGAACTTGAGTTAATTTACAGTGATGATTTTTCATACGATGACCTTCGCTAAAAAACAAAATCATAATGAAGAAAAAGAAAGGAAGAAAGTTTTTATGACGAACTCGATAATCATGTAACGCCATTTTATTTTTGCCAGAAGTGCTTTATCTTTAATAATGTATTCATAGGTCGTTAGAAGTACATTGAATTTGCCACTGCGAAGAGTTTGACCAAGGATTTTACGTGTCTGAGGATTGCCTTTGAAAATAATAGTCGAAACAGCTGGTGACCATTTACCGAATTCGTTAACCCAATTCGCCAATGTTCTAAAGACGAAAAAAAGAATACAACTGACAGTTTTCATTCTTCATCGCTTACGACAAAGGTACGATGATCAGATAAGGACCGTTAACTTTTTTCACTTCCATTAGATATGTGATTAAAGCAATTGTTTGAATTGTCTACAACAGAAAAGATATATATGAATCAACTGTGACGATCATCATCCTTGAAACAAAGCGTGTCTACGATGTACTCGATTTCACTCTCGCTAAAGAACAAACGAAATTGACAGATGTCAAAAGATACGTTTTGACTCATGCCTATCAATTTACAAAGGTCAACACGGTAAGACAAAAGATCCGACGAACTACTTCACTTACTTTTCCGAGACCCATTTCATCAGCTAGAATACCATTCAGATGGTTATTGTACAATGAAACAAGCCATTCTAAGCCTTGAATTTGATATGGTTTCAGAATTCCACCAATGAGCAATGATGATTGTTTCGTTACGCGCTCACGAACTCGATGTGCAACAGCATAATACGAATCGGTTGATGATGTATGATATTCATCATCGTCGGTAGCTTGCTTGGCTTTTGTTATAACTTCCTTAACTATATTATCATCCTCAACAATACCTTTCTCTTGTTCTTCAGGTGTTGGAACTGCGATAGGTGTTGCTGTCGTCGTTGTCTCAGGTAAACGTGATGAATCATCGTCTTCATCATCACTGGCATCTCTCGGCAACGGTTGCCATCCTGGATTTTTCTCCAACCAGGCATCTAGTTCGGATGATAATGGTGCATCTTGTCCTTCTTTGATTTCACCTGTCGTTGAATTTTTCACTTTAACGCGTAGACAGTTCACATCGTCCGTCGTTTGTTGAACGTCTTCGGTATAATTCTGTTTCTTCTCCATCTTCTTCTTTTTCAAATCATCTTGATGTTCTTTGACAAGATTCACCAAACTTATTATGTACGCATCGGTTTGAGATAATAGATAAGCTAGACGTTTGTCTTTCTTTTCATCGATCAGTTTTCGATAACCATCTTCGTCTTCGTTCATTAAACGACGCATACGTTCTCGATCACGTTTTTCCTGTTCTTTCTTTTGCTCACGTTCTGTATTTTGATGCCAAGAAAGTATCGAGCGTGCTAATTTATTGGTTTTCAATTGAACTGACTTATGGAATTCTTTGAACTCTCGTGCAACTGTTAGAACAGCGCTGAGATACTCTTGATGCTTTTGTCGTCGTTTGCGATCAATCTCAGCTCGTTGTTGTTTCTCTAATTTTTCTGTAGCACGTGCCTCGCGCATGCCGAATTGTTTCGAACGTTTGTATAACCGGGGATTGTTACCTGTTTCGAGACTGGAGTCTAAGCGCATACAAGTGACGACTTCTGTGCGAAGCTGAAAGAGAACAACAGGCAAAGAGTATTTGAAGATCATAGTATGAGTGTGATTGGACTAACCTGTCGTTGGAAATTCAATAATTTCAATGCTTTGAGTTCAATCATAGCTCTCATTCGTAAATCAGTTTGAATCAGTGTTGGTAAATAGTTTTCTAATTCACTTATTCGAACAACGATATTATGTTGAATACGAAGATCACGCTCAGCAAGAACCTCTTGCATATCTAAACCAGTTGGTTTCTGCACTGGCGTTATGCGAAGATTAGTTGGACGAGTTGTGACAGTCGAATTATTATTCAAGGAAATACTTGATACGTTAGTGAGAACATTCTCAGTTACCGATGGAGTTTGACTGATAATATTTGTTGAAGCTTGGACAGTTGTCGATGGATGATAAATGTTAGTTGTGGCTGTATTACCATTCACTTGTACAGGTGAATAGTGCGTTGATGCGCCGGGAAAACGTGGAGTTGTGCCATTGACTGGCGGTTTGATTGTGTTGATCGTTGGTGAACTAAACCGAGAGTCGGATGTTTGCTTGGAGATCACAGCATTTGGTGGATAGAATTGTGTTTGCGGTTGTTGACTTCGTTTGATGACATTCATGTGCTGTTCAGGCACAGTTTGATTTCGTGCGAGATATTTATATGCATGGATTTGATGATTAAATAGATTTAATTGTGTAGAGTTCATTGTCGCCACTGACGATGAAGAATTCGGATCTGTTCCACCAGAACTTGACATGTAAAGTGTTGCTTGTTGTGAAGGTAATATCGTTTGATTCATCATGATTGGGCGTCAGTTCTTGCAAGACTTTGTTGGGTACTTCTGCATGATATGAAAACAAGATCTAGAAATAGACAGAGTTTGATTAGAGTTTATGCAACTATTCATGTAGAATGTGTTTCGCTTGTCTGTATGCGCTCTGGGGCTTTTTCTGTCTGAAGCGAACGAATGATGGTTGCGCACTTTATTCTACAATAATCACAAGGTTAACCAATGAGAAAGCGAGACAAAATAGATGGCGCATGATGTAGATAAATACAGCGGTCAAGAGTTCATTCATTGAATGTGAGTTGAACTAGAAAAAGCAGAATGAGCAAGAAGTTGTCGGTGTATAAACAGATTTGAATTTTCTGATGGTAGGATAGAAAGATATCCAAATGTGAAAATAGAAACGTTTCTGCGGTGTTTATTTCAATTTTTCATAACAAGAAAAAAGCATAACACGACAATTTAGTTCTCATCCATTTCATCGTCGTCGTCGTCGTCTTCTTCGCTTGTTTCATCAAGTTCGCTTGCTTCCGAGACACATCGATTGCACTGACACAAAAACAAATAATTTTCCCTAGAATGAAGTCGCGGATGAACATTCTTCAAAACTATCCTGATCAATTGTTGTTTTATACGTACTGAAGAAGCTTCTGTCTGGAATGTCTTGATCGATTTCTGTCACATTCAGACAAATAGTTGATTGTTATTTCCTGCAAAAAAACATCACGAATCTCAAATATATAATCTTACGTCTAACAAACTTCATTGCTCGATATCGACCGAGTAGCAACAACAGACAGAGTGGAATTATTATGCCGATATTGTATCTCGGCATTCGCGTCACAACTATGATTTACTGAAACGAAACATCAAAATATAATATAGATTAGTTTTTCTAGTCACACTTACAGCAGCTTTGTAGTTTGAATAATCCACTTCCTTCACAATCGATAAATTCACCGGAAACTAAACAGACAATTTAGAACAAAGTCTTATTGAGTACTTTCTTACTGTCATCAATCTTTGTATAAATCGCATCAATGAGTTGCGATATATCACTACTTGCAGCAGCTGCTGCTGCGCCGGCTACAGCTTGTTCGGCCGTTGATAAATTCTCACAATTTTTTACCCAGACCGCCAGTGAACTTGTTCCAACACCTTGTTGATTTCGTCCAAGTAAGGCTAATAGTTGTCGAAAGCCGTCTGGTGTGAGAAACCACCGAAATTCTTCGATTTGTATATACTGTTCGTTGAAATTACCCAAAGCTTGTCTTAACTGTTCCACTTGAGACTGGAAGAAGAAGAAAAGCGAAGTTGTCCATAAATAACGATGTCATGTGGACTTACTTGAAATTCTTTCCGCAGTAATTTATGATAGAATCTCTGATTTTCACTCTGGACACCCTGAGAAAACTTCTGAAGCTCTTGTAGAAGTGATAGTCGATTGTTACTCTATAAAGACATTATTTCCTGTTTTCAGTAGTAGTTTTCGTTTGCGACTTGCCTGTTTGAGCATAGCCATTAGTTTAAGCACGAGTGAAATCGATGTTGTCTCGGGCGGAGGGTGTGCCGATCTAATTAATTTCGATCTTTATACATCAAACTTTAGATTCTCGTTTTACCTCCATAAATCGATAATCTGTCGAATCAAGTGGACTTTACTATCAGTTTCATCAGACTGACAAAGTGTTGAATGGTAGCTGTTCATTGCTTGATGATAGCAGCCTACCGAACAGTACATTTCCTATAAATAGTCAACGTTACATAACGTTTTTCTCATGTTTCATGCCTAACATTGCATTTCGGACATCGAACAACTCGCTGACTGATTGTTTGATTAGGATCACATTCAGGATATGGAATAACGATCGATGAATCCTGGCAAAGACGACGAACATTCTGCTCACATGATTCCAACGGGTACAAACAATATTCACACGCCTGAAACGAGAAGATCTTCTAGGTTTGCATGTAATCGGCTTTCTACCGAATATTTGTATAATTTATTCCATTCGAATTGTGCTAAAACAAGCGGTTGTTCTTCGAAAATCAATTCCCCTTGTTGATAGTTTCGTTTCGCAATGATCTGTCGACCCTATTACAAAACGACGAAGCGATTACGTACACACGTTCATGAAATGTCATGCCTTGATTTGATCGATCGCAATCATATAATCATTTTCATTTGTTGTCACAACGGAAGCCATCTAAAATCATAATTAAAACCGCGATTTCTACATAAAAGTTCTTCGCTGATATTGATAAACATCTGTCATGTATTCGCCAAGGGAATTGTCAATCTGTCTACAAATACTGTCGAGATTTTCTTTTATTAGAATTCATATCTGATAAAACTTACAAAATTCAAGAATGTTTGAGATAATCACAAAGAGAGAGAAAAACAACACAGACTCACGTTTTCTATTGCACGTCACAAATGAGTATACGCGTTTTTTGATTAGTAAAATACGAAACAAATATTTCTATCAGAACAAAGACACTTGACAATCACAACAGTGACCGAAGAAACGAAAAGCTTTATTAGAGACGATGCAGATGCTTCAATTCAACAGCTTTTTCTAAGATATGATGGATGTCAATATCTTGTGGATAGTTCTAAACGAAAGCAAATATCGAGTTAAACACATAACTGAGAAGAAAAACAGAATCGAACTTGTAACAGTTTGATATTCTGAGATTCCGATCCACTTAACAGTCGATTTTTTTGAAGACTAAAAGAGAAGAAATTGAAGATACTATATGAAAACGAGAAAAAAATGTTCGCCATACACAATCATAGCACAGCAGATATAGAGAAGAAACTCAAAATTTCTTTCTTGATCAGCAAATAACGAGTCCCAAATACGCAAGACATCTGGCAAACGAAACTCTTGAGATAATAACAATGTCAACCAACGGAATGCATAGAATTCCGGTTTAATTTTTTGTTTTTCGAATAAATAATAAATGTCCGATTCAGTCCTTTTCAATAACATCAGAAGTCTTTGCATGCGAACAAGAATACCAAATTCGGAATGATCATAGATTTTCATAAAATTGTCACGAATGTGAATCATTAAGTTAGTAAAACAATAGAACGCATCGGCCTCGGCATGTTCTAAACATATATGAAAATTCAGGTTAGAACAGAATGCTGCTTCTCACCTCTCCATTCTGGATTGGGATCTGTGGCAAAGGTGTAATAAATTGGTCCGATGATTTCATTCATTCCTTGAACATAACTCTGTCCGGAATTCAATTTGGAGAAAACGAATAGAATCCGTTCAACAACTTCCCAATGTGCTTCGTGACCATCGGGTAATAGTTGATACTCATTATCATCGAATGTCGTTGACGATTGACTGGCTTTGTTCTGATATTCGAATTCTAGTCGACCGGTCAGCCGTGAACGAGATTGAGATTCGACTTTGAGCGCAGTGGAAACAATACGCTTACGTAAACTTTCAAATCCAGCTTCTTGGTTTAAAATTTCAGCACATGCATAATCAGTTTCACGTTGAAAGAAAGATAAATCAGGACAAAGTCGCCTGTATACATACGAACTCGAATATTAAACTCGAATAGATTACACAGTTAACTCACCGAACGTCTTTATCAATTTGTAGTAAGACTTCATTTTCTTTGAAGTAAACAGCCCACGAACTGTCTGGTGCAGAGTTTAACGGCTAGAAAAGAGTCATGTGTCATAACCTTCGAGATTCATGTGTGAATTTTTACATGATCGAGAACATCGGATTCTGTTGTTGGAGCTAAACCTGGCTTAATAATCGTTTCACGAATATAGCCACGATACAACTCCCTTTAAATATGAAAAAAGAAACGATGAAGAATCATCGGAATTGATCCTAGCAAATTCTCCTACCGCTGTTTGCTCAGATGCGATGACCATTTCGTCCGATCGAGAACGAGATAGTTCAGTAGAATCTTGATTATCAAAAACAAAGATTTATTCCAAAACAATGAATTCAGCGAACTTTACCTTCCACGTTAAACTCCGAATACCGTTTTCTGCCGGACAACCTAATGAGAAACGTCAAATCATTGGAGATAGTCAAGTGTTTTCTTGAAGGAAATAATTACCGTTAAATGCAAGAATTTTCAGTTTTTTCATATCAATTATGTCGCATTTTAACAACGATTCGAACTGCTCAAGCCTATGGACACTACAAAGTAATTCAAAATTGATCAAAATCAAGTCATACGTTTTCTGATAGAGTGCCATTTGTTCAAAATTTCAGAATTGCTAATGGTAAGTGTTTTTACTGCAGAGAACTAGTACTACTCCATAAGATGCTGCTGCTGACCAATAGGATATATGCATAGATGTCGTTGAATTTGCATGAAATTCATTTAAAAAAGAATTTTTCTCTAGAATATGCTAATCTAGATAAAAAGAAAGATAAAAGTCGATTTCTTTTTCGTATAATCTGGAACTGACCGATAAGCCATTGGTCAGTCAATCGGTCATCCTTTGTCCATATTTGAGGACAATTAATCACAGGAGAGCAAATCTCACCTTGTTTTGCGACGAAAACATGAAAACATCATGGGATTTTTTCGGTAAAAAAGAAACACTTTGCCTAATTAAATTTTTATTCTTATCTTCGTAATTAGCGTATTTCATCTGCGTATCAATCTCGTCGAGTTATGCTGAAACGACGCCACGGTTTGATATGCGAGATAAAGATGGTATCATTTTCGATCCAATTGCACCACGCGCAGGAGAAAGGCTAGTGGCCAAATGCACACTCGTTGGTTTAACTCCAAGCGATAAACGACACGTACGTGAATAAAAAAAAATAGCATTCTCATTTTAGTCGAATCTAATCGATCTCAAAAGAGACGAATGATATTTCATTTCGCATAGGTTGAATGGTCATTGGAGAGATTTAATGATGGGAAAAATTTCACACTAGCTGTAGATTCTGATGTGCTGCAATTCAACCAACCGGTCCCGCGACTACAAGCAATACATGGCACGGATTCACCGGATTGGTATCTCATTTTTGATCCGCTCGATCGTGATGATATAGGAAATTTAACCTGTAAGTAATCGTTAAAGAAACAGGAACATTCGACTATCGTTTCGATTATATAGGTCGGTTGACTGACACAAATTTGCGTGATGTGTATTTAACGCGTTTTCTCAATGTGATTAGTAAGTAGAGAAGTGCAGAAATGATTATTATACGAGTAAAATTTCATCTAGGTGAACCCGTGGTCTTGGAATCTTCAACAAAGGATATTGAAGTCAATGAAGGTGATTCTGTCACATTGATTTGTAATACTCAAGGTAAGTTATTGTATTTGTTTTTGCAAAAGAGCATCAATTTCACGTATATGAGCGATTGATTATTTTCTCAGGGTATCCAGTTCCGAAAATTGAATGGCAAAAGGCAGATGCGGCTCCTCTATCATCGGGTTACATTCGTCAAGTGGTATGTGACAAAAGCAAATTTCTCCAAGAGGCCTAATCATACTTCTAATAATAGGGTTCACAATTACATCTACATCGTGTAACATCTCGTGATACAGGAATTTATAAATGTCTTGGTATGTCAAGCGTTCGTAATAGAAATGTTAAGGATATTTTTCTTCTAGCGAGTAATTTGGTTGGCTTTGGCAGTGAATGGACATTGAAGCTTTCAGTGCGATGTAAGTTTGAATTAGTTCTGGATCATGTATAGGATTTTGTATCTGTAGTTCGACCATTTATTTACTGTCAAAATGAAGTTGGTCAAGCAACGGATTTTCAAGTCGATGTTTACATGGAGTGCTATGTGCATGGTTATCCGGCTCCGAAAATTTCGTACGACGAAACTACTTTTTGACCTCTCTTGTTTCATTTCTCTCTTTGTTTTGCTATCAGGTGGCGAAAAGAACGAAGTGCCGGTCTTCCGAACATGAAATACGACACCGATATTTGGAATTCGCAAAAATATTTAATCGAAGCTACCATTCCTGAGATGTCGATTTGCACCGACTGTATTCTCTCGCGTTTAACCATTATCAATGTTGAACAAGCCGATCTCGGACACTATTACATTAACGCGACTTCACCGAATTTTCCACCCGAATACGGACGAATAACACTCTACCGTAAGCTCATGTTCCCTTGCGATAGATCTACATTTTTCCGCTCTTTTAGAAACACCTGATTGTCAACAATTTATCACACATCGAGACAACAAAGGATGTAAACGAATCTACACTCAAATCTCCTCGAGTGACAAACTCTTTCCACACTATTCGGCATTCCATGTTTTTATTTCTCTTATGTTTATTCGATTCTTTTAAACATTCCATTTATTAGTCGATTGTTTTCTTTGTACTCTAATCTAGTATTCCGAATAAATGTCAGATAATTGCGACGAAATGGTTTTCGTTGATTTTTATATGCAAAAAAAAATGATTTAACAGATATGGGACAGAAAAGTAACAATAAAAGTTTTAAATAAATTAAAGAAAAAGAAAACAAACAAGACGAATAATGGACAACTTACAATCTGTAAAATGTCACCAGATATGTATAGAATACGGTGAGACAAATAGCTGCTTTTGCTATCAAAAAGAAAATAAGAAATACTCGATATCTGTTTTTGTTACACCATCCATTGATTAATTGTTCGAGTTTGACGATGATGCTGGCGTTTCAGAAGAATTCTTGAGATTAATTTTCGAAATTCATTGACCAGAAACACAGATGATGTTAAACATGTCAAATAGAACAAATCTAAGCAAGTAACGATGAAATTCGAGGAGAGAAATGCGAAGAATGCGTGTTATCTACCTGCAATACTCAATGCTTCTGTTTGAAAAACGTATTGTAATGGTGGAAGATAGATCACTGCTAATTGCCCGACAATGGAAAGAAATACAGCGACGACAAAGAATCGATTCGAAAAGAGTCCAATTTCAAATATAAATTTTGTCTAAAACGAGAATCTTGAATTGCAAGATTGACTACGTTTGTTCTATTACTTGAGATCGACAGCTCAGTGCGTTGAACATATCGAAAAAGACGAAACATGTGAATGTCATCGTTGTATCTCTTGGCGTTACTTTTCCGTCTCTCATCTGAAATGAAAGGATCAACATTCGTGTCAACAAATGAATGAGATATGTTCACATACTTCTGCATAGAAGACGCAGAGAGTTCCGACAACGATCACTATTGCACTGGTGAGAATGTTTGCAATTAGTTTCCTATCGATCATTGGATCGGTTACTCGCCGTGGTGGCTTTTTTAATACATCATGATCAACAGGTTCAACGCCGAGACTAAATTTTGAAAGTGAAACTTGCCAATTGTCTTTTGACACATGAGAATAACGAACCTTTGCGCTGGCGGACCATCCATGATAATATTAATCCAGAGAATTTGCATAGCATTCAATGGATTAGGAAAATGAAATACTGTTGAAAGTGTGATTAAACTCAAGGCTGCAATACTCCTGTGAAATGAGAATAGAAGTGAACTTAATTGAATGCAATCAAAACATTACGTGCTCAATTGAAATCGAACAAAATTTCGAATATTGTGAAAGATTGCTTTTCCTTCTTCGATTGCTGCCCTAAAAGAACCACAATAGACGATTTCTCTTCGAATTTTCGCGATTTATCTTTACATAATTGTGTAAAAGTCATCTTTGACAAGAATCATATCAGCTGCTTCTTTGCAAACATCGGTTCCTGTTTGTCCCATGGCGATACCGATGTCAGCTGCTTTGAGAGCAACAGCATCGTTCACACCATCGCCTGTCATACCTACAATATGTCCCTGTGCTTGCAAAGCCTAGAAAACAATGTCCAAAGTAACTAAATCTATATAGTCGATATTTTTACTTTAACAATTGTTAATTTATGTTTCGGGCTAACACGATAAAAGATTGATGCTTGAGAAACAAGTCGGTGGATGTCAGCAGCACTCATATGGTCGAGATCTTCACCAGATATGGATAGATCCGTCGCATTGTAAATTTTTAAACGAGTAGCTAAATGGAAAGATGAATGCATAAGGAGATCATATTGGATAAACAGCCACGTTTACCGATTGCTTTTGCTGTTTTTTCGGCATCGCCAGTTATCATCTTGACAATGACCCCACCAGCTTTCAACTGAGCAACAGCATCTTCTACCTGTGCACGTTCTGGATCAATGATTCCCACCATGCCGACAAAGGTTAGATCTTCTAAAGATGATCCAGTAGCCATTGCCAAAACTGAAAACATAGAAATCGATTTCAATTGAATAAGTTGACTCACATAGTTTCACTTTTCGTACCTCGTAGTCCTTTTGCGGCTAGTTGGTTCGAATCTACAATGAATTCACGAACTTTCTCTTCGGTAATTTGCACAGCTACTCCATGATGTAGATATCGTTTGGATAATCTTAGTACTTGCTCAATCGATCCTTTCAGATACAAGCGTGTTTCATTCTAAAGAGAAAAGTTCTTCAACAGACACAGAATAAATAAACAAAACAAACAGGATTATATTTAGGTGAACATTGCACTGCCATCCATTTGTTTTCATGAGAAAATGGCCATTCACGTTCACGGTGAAATTGTTCACGAATGTGTGGAAGATTCATCTAGGAGATTCGTGATATTCAATGAAAAGTTCGTTCAAATAACTTTAATTTTACTTTCATAGCCACACAAATTAGAGCTCCTTCGGTTGGTTGACCGCGAAGTTCACAGTTAATGATTTCTGCGTTATTGCAAACAGCACCCACCTGTAATACAATCAGATGATTTCCTTCACTAGTATGGTAAAAACTAATGATATACTTCAACTATTTTGGATATTAATGGATGGGAATCATAAGTCACTCGTTCATGGTTGCACAAAACATCGCCTTCACCATTGTAGCCTGAGCCAGTAACCTATTCGATAAAAAGTATAGATAATCCAGTGACATTCGGTATAAGATTCAAAAGTGCATACTTCAGCCATTTCTCCGCCTGAAGTCAAAATATTCGTCACTGTCATTTCGTTTTTCGTTAATGTTCCAGTTTTATCCGAACAAACAACTGTTACACAACCTGCGAACAAAATCGATTCACTATAGATGATGAATCACTCCAAATGAGACAATACTCAACCGAGTGTTTCAACAATAGGTAATTTCTTCACAATAGCTTCTCGTTTAGCCATACGTTGCACTCCTAACGCCAATGTAACAGTTACCACGATGGGTAAACCTTCTGGTATAGCAGCAACGGCTAAACTAGAATCACACCAAATGATAACGGTTAGCTATTCTATAATGTCAAATGATTCGTACCTAACACCGATAGTAAACATTTCCAGAAGATGCCGACCTTGCAACCATCCAACAATCACAATAAAGCCAATAATACTCAATGAATAGAACGATAGTTGTTTCCCCAATGCGTCCATACTTTTTTGTAATGGTGTTTTTGGTGCCTGAATGAATACGATGAGAATTGGATTCATTTCAATCGAAAGATTGTCTTACTTCTTGCTGTTGCATCATTTGAAATACTTTTCCAAATTCTGAATTTTCGCCTGTGCATATCACGATGCCCTTTCAATGCGACAATGTTAATGAGAATTCCATCAAATCAATGACTGAATTAGCCTTACTTTAGCATTTCCACTAAGTACATGTGTACCCATAAAAGTAATATTTCGTCGATCACTAATCGATGTTTGCCTTGAATTGAATGAAATTGGTTCCACTGATTTATTTGATGGTTTAGTTTCACCTGTAAACGATGATTCATCGACAGACATTTCATTCGCTTCTGTTAAACGTAAATCAGCTGGAACACGATCACCAATCTCCAAGATACACAAGTCACCAGGGACTAGATCTCTCGCATAGATATGTTGACTCTTTCCATCACGTATACAGACACATTTAGGTGGGACAAGTCGTCTCAATGCTTCAATTTCTTTTTCTGCACGATTTTCTTGAATGAACGCTACTGTAACAACGATAATGATTGCGATTGTTATCGACAGTGCATCGTCGTATTGTCGCATGAGTAAAGATATAACTGCTGATGCAAGTAGAAGTAAAATCATCGGTTCTTTGAATTGACCTAAGTACTTCTTCCACAAAGGTTCGTCGTCATCCACTTCGAAATCATTGTAGCCATAATACTTTCGTCGTCGTTGGATTTCGTTTTCATCTAAACCATCCTTCGCGTCGGTTTGCAAGATTTTGACGATTTCCTGTGATGTCACACGACACGCCGCATCCGATGTCAAAAACGGCATCATGATTGAGAAGATTATTACTTCCGAGTAATTTTATGTAGATATATGAAAAAAATTAACACAAAAAAAGAATATAATCATCTAGAAATCGATAAACAACATTAGTTTTCAATATTTACAAATCTGCTGCATAGTTCCTTTTCTTTCTCTTCCTCTCATTTTCAATTGGAAGAGAAAATAGAACACAATTTGACACACGAACCAGTTGTACTACTCTGTACTAGTAAAACTATTGACAGAACAGGAAAAACGACACTCCGATGAATGCATTATAACTACAGTAGAGAGAACGCGCACAGGTGACAAAAATGATTATTAACTTCGTAACCTCAATTTCGTCTCAGTCATATCGCTACGCTCAATAGATTCTGTGTGTCAGTTTGTTTTCTTTTCTCAAAGAAGAAAGATGAAGACATTCAATCGTAAACGTTTGTTTCCTTTTTATTCAATATTCATTAAACATGGTTCTATTTTTGTATTCAAGGAAGAATTATTGTTAAATGACACACAGTAAAGTCGAATCGAAGATAACAGATTAAAGAGAGAAAGAATGAAAATTTTCACGAACACAGATGAAGTGCATAGAAAAATACAAACACAAGCGAATGATTGCACAATCAGCGGATTAAGTGCGAATCTTGGACAATAATTAGGATGAAGAAAAACACACACACACGCTATCAAGCTCAAGCAGAAAAAAAGTGTTGTTCAAAATTGATTAAAAATGTTTTAGGTTTTTATTTTCTAAACAAAAAATTCCACACACTTCCATGACATATTTGAACAGATCAACTTACTTTGCCACTTAAATTCCAAATGACAACTTGACCGAACAAGTCAGCAGAACTTATTTTACTTAAATTCATATTCTCAGTTTGATAAGGTACAATTTGTCTAAAATAACAACATGAAATACCTATCACGGAATACTCGCAAATGTCTTACGTAATCATGCTTTGATGTGTAGTGACAGGTTCCGGCGATTGTGTTTGCATTGATGGCTGATCGAACAGACGACTACAAAGAAAATATCAGATTAATTTTTAAGAATAGGTTGAATCTCATTCATCAAAAACACTCCAAACAATTCTTAATTCTCATGCAAAAAAAAACATGTCACTGCAAACACATTCTTTTATGTTTCGTACGAGGCCTGATATGGCGTATAGAATTCGCCTTCTTCTCTGAAGAAAAATTGTTTTGAAACGAGAGACAGAAATGGGAAAATGAACGCTTCTCACCCAATTGCTTGTCGGCCAGTGCTCGCACCTTGTTGATCGAGTTTTTCGACGAATTCAATAGCGCCTCGCCGATCATCATAGTTATAAATCAATGGCGAAAATTCATGGCCCTGAAATCGAAAGAAATTTTCTTCTTTTCTTTTCGCGAAAATTTGCGTTCCTTACGCCAACTATGAAAGTTGATTCACTAACAAAGAGAATGCAACGAAATGGTAGATAATTTGTAATTTCCATCGTGATACTAAAACAATGAACATCGTTCGACATTCGCAAAGCATTGGTGACGAATGAAAACTAACCGGGATGGATCCTTGGATGAAACTGCAAAGATAATGGAATTATGTGATACCCACGCCAAATTTTCACCCGATGGTGAAAAAGCCACGTCGTGTGTCCAACCGGATTCTAAATGTATGAATAATTTATTATAGAAGAAGTTAGGACAAGAACATGTTCGTACCCGATTGAAATTCGTGCAAAAGTTCTCCCGTATTTGCAATATTTCCCCATTTAGATGGTTGGGGTTGATCACCAACTGCTTTGACCGCTGCCGTGTAGATTCGTACACGATAATCGCAACTACCGACAGCAAGAAGCTGATTATTCGGATGCCATGCAAGACATGTCACAGTTGATTTAGGTTTTTTCTTGATCATTTCGGCAGCCCAGAAACGTTGTTCTGTTTCATAATAACATATCGCAACATTCTTATCACTGGAACCAATAGCGAATTTATTTTCTAAGAATGAAAGAGTATTAACTTAGAGAGTGTGTTTCTTATCGATTACCCTGTGGCGACCATTTGGCGCAACAAACAGCACGACTTGTTCGTTGTAACTCGACCATTTGAGGTTTCCAAGTGTCATTTTCATATGTCCAAACGTAAGCATTGTAATCCTAAAAAAAACAAGAAATTTATAATGGTCTAAAGGCTGGAAGACGAAGACTTACAGCACTAGCAGAGACAATTCGATTCGTTTTCGGTGCCCAATCAATCGCTAGGACACGCGATAAATGCTCAGTTAACGTATGCATTAGTTTCCATTTTCCAGCTTGTTTATGATAGATACGAACATCGTTTTTGCCCAACGAAACGGCGATTTCTAAAGAATAGTAAACGGTAAGAAAATTCACAACGATTAGATATTTAAAAAAAGAAGTGCATACGTGTTCGATCTTTATTCCAAGCATGAGCAATAACAGGCAAATTGCCGAATGAATGAACTTCGGTCATCTAGAAAAACACTACGAATTGTTAGTGGAATGAAAACCAAACGAGTAAAACATTGAAGATGCCAGTTGCTTTAATTGACTCCAATCTAATTGATTCACTCGTTCTCCACGCAGCTTACTCATTCAGCGAACTGCATGCATTGCATGCACGTCTACCATTACTTGCCAATATGAACAAATGAAATGAAAGCTTGACGATTGGTGGACAGATGGCTCTAACCGACAATACATGACTCACCAACAAGTAGTAGCGTGATAACAAAGCCCAGCTTAGAATCGGAACGAAAGCAGATAGTTATGAAATGAAATGATGATTCGATTGGCGAATAAATAATTTAAATTATTGCCGATTTTTTCAATATTATCTGTTAATGTCAGAAAAAAAAGAAAAAAGTCGATCTCATCGTCTTTGAACGGATGTTATGTTTCTTCCGCTGATGATGAATAGTATACTCAGAAATGGTTATCAAGTATCTGTTTCTAAATATGTGCGTAACCTCTATGATATTGATTCATTCATGCTCATAAATCAATAGCTAGTTGATTTTCTAGCACAATAAATCATAAAGGAGTAATTTAGCTTTACCCATCGCAATGGGATTTAACTTTTCCACACAAAAAATTCCTTATCAACCAAAACATCTTGTATTTCATACATACTATGGCATGAAAATCTTCTTTAATGTTGTATTGTTTCAACAGCTTTTAGCGAGCAAACAAATGGCATATAGTTTTTCGTCCGGAGCGACACGGTAGAAATAGAAAGGTGTCACTCGTTATCGAACTTTTTTTCTCATCGTCATTCACCGTTCTTTTTCTTTGTACAAATACATTTCACTATATAAGTTGCAGATATGGACGAATAAAGCTTGTGTATGTAGATAGAAGCTTACTCACAGGGATTACAAACGAGTGCATTGTCGCTCTTCCGTCTTTATCCTTGGGAAGGTCTGAGATAGAGGCCAATCGAGACTCTAGCAGGGTTCCGTGCGTTTAACGCATGGCAGGTGATCAGAAAGCTTCCGGCGTGAAGTGTCTTTCTCAATGGTAATAATCGAGTACAAGATCAACATTCGTTGAGATGCTCTTATCATTGGGAAAGTTGTGAAAGCCTGTGGCCAGCAACATGAAGTTCAATGAGTGAGATGATCATTTCGGTGATCAGAACTCAATTCAGACTACTCTCTACCGACATACATCTTTTTTGCGCTCATTTGTTTGCTAATAACACGTATTTATTCTTGTTTATTGTAATCACACAGATACGCTTTCACAGAAAAGAGAAGAAAAAAAGAGGACAAATGTAACAAACTGAATATAATGTGTGCATGACAATTTTTGTTAGTAATTACAGAGAGTGAAGAAAAATAGAAGGGCAGCTGTATAGGTCTTCAATTTCTATTTACGATCACGATAGCTTGTAAATGAACTCGATGTTGGCGACTGAGCTGGTGATGGACCGCCGAAAGGTGAACCTATCGTAAGAAAGTTTTCCAAAGTAGACAAAAAGAAACTTTCTCCAAACGCAAACAACTTACCACCAAAGCCGCTCGGTTGAGTAGGCGCTGCGCTTCCGAACATGGAACCACCAAATGGGGATGATGTTGGTTGCGCTGCTGCAGTTGCGGCTGATCCAAAAGAAGCGAATGTCGGCGCGGGAGCACCTGAGCTCGAACTTTGTCCAGCAAATCCACCGAAAGAGAATCCAGTTGTTGCTCCAGACGGTTTTGACTGTGTATTAAAGCCAGAAAAGCCGCTTCCAAATGATGGGCTAGCACCAAAAGCGGTAGAGCTCGTTGGTGACGTAGCAGATAAATTCACACTGAAGCCACCAGTGGTGGGAGACGATGCTGATGCAGTTGAAGAGCCACCAAATCCGCCAAAGATTGAACCTGACGGTGCTGCTGCTGTTGAAGATGATGATGACGATGCGAATACACTTCCAAATGGGCCAGCAGTAGAAGTTGATGGTGCTGTGGCACCAAACCCACTACCAAATACACCTGTTCCACTACCACTTGGAGTTACTGGAACAGCACCGAATGGGCTAGTAGTTGTAGTTGATGGTGCTGCAGTGGATGTTGCAGCACCGAATATGCCTGTTCCAGCGGCTGATGTTGTTGGCAGTGAAGCACCAAACGGACTAGAAGTTGAGGTTGTTGTGCTACCAAATATACCAGTGGAAGGCGCGGTAGAAGGTGCTGCAGTGCCAAATATGCCCGTTCCAGAGGCTGAAGTTGCTGGTGTAGTACCAAATGGACTTGTCGCTGTAGTAGTTATTGTACTACCAAATATACCGGTTGATGCAGTGGTTGGAGTGGAAAATAAACCGGATGTGGGAGCCGTGGTTGCTATTGCCACTGTAGCACCGAATGGCCCAGATAAACTTCCAAATGCGCTGCCGGTAGAAGCTGAAGTGGTTACAGGTGTCATTATAGAGCCACCAAATGGGCCTGTAGTTGCAGTTGAAGTTGGCGCCGTCGAAGATGGTGTACCGAATACGGTACCAGATGGACTGGGCGTGGATATTGTTGTTGCTAGTGGTGTTACAGAAGAGCTGTTGTCGAATGAAATACTGGCTGATAGAGATCCTAAATTCAATGAAGAACTACCGCCGAGTGCTGGCTTTGATCCAAACGCGCCAGCTCCAGATGACGTCAATGGTTTAACTGTTGGCGATGTTGATTGTACTGATGTTGTGATCGTTGAGGATAATGATGTTATGGTAGTTGTTGATGGAGATGAAGTTCCAGGTTGATTGAAAAGTGAAGATACACCAAATGAACTTGATAGTGCAACTTGATTAGGTGTAGTGGTATTGGCTAATGGTTTAGTGACCGATGCTGTATTTAACGAAGGTGATACTGTACTATTAAGTAACGAACGAATAGCGTTATCGCCGGATGTTGCTGCTACCTGTGGCTTGGTTAGGTCAGTCGCGGCAGAAACAATAGTGGGTTTGACTTGCGAGAATGAAAGTGGTACGTTTGAAGCAAAAGTTTGCGTTGCTGGTGTAGCTGGGGTTACAGAAATAGCCGGTGGTGCTGATGTCGTCGATTTTGCAGGTGTTTGTAAGGCAGTTGTTGTTTGTAACGTTTTGGGCAATGTGGCTGTTTTAGTTAAAGTCGTTGCCTTAGCGGTCGTTGGAGTTTTAGAAATGGGCGTAGTATTCGATTTTGGCGCTGCTGATAATGGACTTGTAGCAATAGTGTTTGAAAGTTCTTGTAATTGTTCAGGACTAGTTACACCGGAAAATAAATCAATCGAGGTTCGAACGAGACGAAGCATATTTTTGAAACTTTCCGAATCAACTGTTGGCGAACTCGATTGGTGAGGTGTTGATGGTTGAATTGATGGCGTAGTTACTTTTGGTGCTTCATTCACTGGTTGTTTTTTCGTCGATTCAACAGTTGACGAGAGATTGATTCCAACAGCTAATGGTACACGAACTTGAGTGATTGTTTTATGAGTAGCTTGTAAATGCGCTAAAATTTGTGCATCTGTATTATGAAATGGTCGCTCAGACGACATCGTCGTCTTACTGAAATAACAAAGGAAGAAAGAATAATCTCTAACACTAATTTCTGTATAGAATCCTTACTCGAAGGTTTTGCTACTCAGTATATCCGTATTTAATTTGGCACAGATTTGCTGCAGATCGCTTTCTGTTTGTGATACTTTATGGCTAAGTTCTCGTATACGATTGCGTAATCGTTGTTTCATAGTTCCCGTCGTAATCAATGATATTTCTAAATCTGGCAAAAAATCTCTAAATAAATACAAGATTATAGGCAAAATTTCGTTCGTCCACACTCCTCCGTTTGCATACTCATTCTCTGCGTCTTCGGAAGTGTCTGGTGCTGATCTATCGCGAATGGTTGCGTGTGTTACTTGCAGTAAGACATCCAAATCGTGTTTAAGTTGATCATATTTAGTTTTGATTGAATCCAGACGTGCTTGTGTCCATGGATCAAGTTCACGGTCTTTCAACGAATGATATAGATTTTCCTTTAGACTTGAACGTAATTGATAACGGGCATTTTCAATTTTTGTCATGTATTCTATATGTTCATGGGTCATTGTTTTGACTGATTGAGAAGATTTCTAGAAATAATGATTTTTCGTAGTCGGAAATAATTATCCTCAAATTGAACGACCTACTTCAAATGTATTGTTCATATCCTGAAGAGTTTTTGTTAAATTCTCTAGGGACTTATCGAAATCACCGGACGATGTCGATGCTTTTGGTAAAGAGTTGGTTAAAGTATTCAATTTCGATTGAAATTGATCGATCTACGCAAAGTAGAAGAATATCAGTTCTTACAAAATCTCACCTACCGTCTGAAAAAGATTCTTAGTATCCACTTTGGGTGTTGATGGTTGTTCCTGACTGACTGTGCCTAAATACATCAAACTCACGGATGCCAAGAAAAATACCCAGTATACTTTTTATTGGTGATTGTTTTTGCGTACGAGTTGGTTCGCTTCCCAAATTCATAGTCGGTGTTTTCGAAATCTCGCTGAATGGAGAGCCATTTGCAATTTGTGGAGGTGCTTGCGTAAAGTTAAAGGCACTTGTGAGGTTAGTCTTCTCTTTTCCTTGCGAAGCAATAGGAATGCGCGAAAGTGCCGCTGTTGAATTTAGTTGAGTCATTTGAAAACCGTTGGTTGGGGGCTCTGAAAAGTGAAATCTGTTTTGATTAAAACTCGTTCGTTCCAATCTCATGTGTAAAGATGTAAAAAAACAAAACAACACTATTCAAGGTCGAATAACAACGGATACGAAATTTAATTAATTGTGTATTACGATTGTTTCTCCAGGTCTCAAGTGGAATTTGTTATCTGTAGGAAACTAATGAAAAATATCACTATATATATATATGTCTGTGTGTATACATTTCCGGTTTTTGCTTCATTTTCTTCTCGCGATGTTGCTCGTCATTGTTAACAACAAATGAAACGGTCAGTAAGCAAGTCATTTCATTATTTTCAATGAGCTATTATTGTCAAAAGAAATGATCGATTCTATTAAACAAATGTTTCACATTATGATCTGTTCGTATAGTAGACTAATATAATCTTTTTAGATGATTGTTGTTGTTACTTGAACTTTCTGTTCATTATTAGATAATGTTCTTGCTTTTTCCCTCTCTTCCTCTCCTTCTATAGATGATTGTTATCTGACACTCGACTCATCACTACAGAAATCCATGCCGAATAGATATGATGTAATATCTTTCCTCTTCCTTAATGATGATCATGTTCGGCCAACAGATTGTTGTTGTTATTTTCTCAACATTCCCTCGAAACTAACAAAGATAGGGCAACAATATAAATATAGAATGAGAGAAAGAATGTTCTTTATCCATTTATACAAGTAAGTAGGAAACCTTACGTGATGAGGAAAATGTTCCTGTTAACGCTAACGATGATGTTGGCGCTGCACTTCCGAAAATGTTTCCAGCTTGAATTGGCTTGATTACTTCAGGTGCATGGCAAGCGAATTGCAATTGTTGATGAAGAAAGTAATAAACGAGCAGGACACCTTCGCTATTGGACAGCAATAACATTGGACATGGTGGTAATTTTTTCTTGAATTCAGGTATCGTCAGAGCTGAGTTTAAGCCAAGCGCCATGCCAGTGAGAGTAAGTTGTTTACTATCGATTTTCAAGTCACCTTTCGTATCCGCTCGAAGATGATCAGGAAATGTCCATGTGTTATAGGCGTCCTAATAATAAACGTAAGGAAATTAATGAAAGATTTTGATCTTCGTTGATTCTATTCTTTCTTTGATTTTTGATCTTGATGATAATCATCATAATGCTCATTATCCATTTTCTATTTCCTCATGATAATCGCATGCTCGTCTGTATTGTTTCTTATCAAGATCTCGATGAATTTCTTCTCTTGTTCCTCTTCTTCTGTCTTTTTTTTGTTTGACAGATGGTTCCAATGCGTGAGAAGATTAATCATCAACTTTGAACTCATTCGCTGATAAATAGAACTAACCGCACTTGTGTCATGGTCTCTCGGGCGTTGTTAAACACATCTGGTACACGCTTCAATGAAAACTGTCTCGATCGTCTAATAGTTAAGAATTATTTTAGATTCATAAACATTGTCAGGACTAAATTCCTTCCTCTTTCTTTCTTTCTTTCTTTGTGCTCTAGAAAAAATGAAGTGAACCGCGAGGTTTTTCTCTTCTTTCTTTCTTTCTTCCTTCTCCGATGTTCATTGAATGTGCTCGGACAGAGAAACGAGCCAGCTGTGTGTATATCAGAGGACAATTTACGTCAGCAATCTACGAATTGACCATGAATGACGAGGTGCGAATAGAAATGTATTGTACATGTTCGATCAACGTGAACATTTCAATTAGCAGATAGAACGAAGACAGTTCAAGTATTTATGCTGTTCAAACGTCGCATATATCAATCGATCTAACCACCTTACTCAAGGTAAATAGCATCGCGCTGCGTGCGTAAATGGACGCACATATACATTTATACGTATATGTAACATGAGATGGACGCCTTATTAACCAGTATTTCGGACTATGGCCTGCTGAGTAGTGTTACGTTCTCGGACATGGTAATGATGATGATTGTAGCGTAGACCTATCATTAATTGATTCAGATCGATTAAGAATAAGGGGAATGAGTCCGACATTTTCGAATGATCTTTTCCAAACGTTAATAAAAACGTATTACGATTTCATAAATCGTATCGAACGAAGAAGAAGAAGAAATGAGAACTTTTCAATGAACTAGAATCGGTCAAGGCCAAGTGAGTGATGAGTGTTGAATGAATATGTTCAACGTCTTTTTTTCTTCTTCAGCGTCTTCTCCTCCTTCCTTCCTTTCTTTCGAATCGTTTGCATTTTTTTTATCTTATCCATCTTCATTCGTTTCTCGCTCGCATCTAATTGTTACTTTTCAATCAGTCAAAACAATGACCCATGAACATATAGAATACATGACAAAAATTGAAAATGCCCGTTATCAATTACGTTCAAGTCTAAAGGAAAATCTAT